>QFEL01003321.1:0-11077 GCA_003316195.1 Neoboletus brunneissimus
AATCTTGATTTCTTTTTCCCTCTCCCCCCTTTTTTTTCTTTGTCGTATATCGTGTCGTAGGATCTGGGTATTAATGTAGTCTCTTCCCTTTTTTTTCACCCTCTGTTCTGGTGACAGGGGAACGTGTCGCGTCGTACACCGAGGAGCAAGGTGACGGTCACGACGGCCACACATTGCCTTCCCGGGAATTCTCTGAAGAGGAACCAGTCGAATACGGTTCAGCCCGTGTCGTGGCCCAACAAGAGCAAGGCACCGCTTCCCCACAGGAAGCGGAGGCTTTCGAGTCATCAGGCACAACTCCGCTCGATGCGGAAACACGAGAACGCAGATTGCAGGGAGATACAGAGGATCGATTAGTGCGTAGCACGACAGTTGAGGTCGAGCACGACACGTCCAAGGACGAGGTAGAAGAGGATGAGATGCCACCCCCACGCATTACCCGACCTATACCGCCTCCGCCTGTCAACCTCTGGTCCAAGCCGACGTCGCCATCGTCACCCCCTCTCTCGCCGCCACCAAGGACGTCTTTGCAAGGATTGAGGGCAGACGAAGAGGAATGTCCAGCGTCGCCGGATATACCCCCTCGACCTATTCCCCCGCCCGGCAGGAGTGGTATGTCTTAGCGCCCTAGGTGGTTGGGAATGTTCTTGGCTAATCCCTTATCGTTGTGCCTTTTCTGATTGCAGGCGCGATGATGGAGGATGTTCCATCGCCTCCTCCCAGACGTTCTATTCCGCCACCGCCAAGACGCACGAGTGTGCGGATGACAGATCCTGTGTTGGAGAATCCATCTTCGCCCCCACCGGTACCGACGTCGCCTCGACCAGTTAGTTTCAGGCCCGCGACGCCCCCAATAATCACGACCCTCGTCGTACCAGAACAAGTAACATCGGAGGAGCATGAAAACGGTGCGTGTGTCACCTCCCACGGGGGTATTCATACTCCTGACCTCGATCACAGTACATCATGTCGCAGAGGAGGAAAAGTTAGAGAATGAGATATCTCAGCAGGGAACACAAGAGGACGAAGCATCTGCGCGTCGTCGCGCGATTGCTGAACGCATGGCCCGTCTGGGAGGTATCCGATTCGGGGCACCGCCACCGATGAACCCACTCTCTCGACCTCCTCTTCCCCCTGCCCCCCCGCCAACGTCGATCCCTCCCGATGACACAGAGTCAGAGGGAAGGGACGAAGAAGGACAAGGAGCTCGAGGAGAGGAGGAAGAAGAGGTTGCGAGGAAGCAACGGATCGCTGCCAAGTTGGCGGGGATGGGGGGTATGCGGCTCGGGATGCTCCCTCCTGCTACGGGGTTGCCACCTGCGTCGGCGAGACGGCTCGTAGGGAGGCAAGAGGACAGCGAGAGCGAGGACGCTATGCCGCCCGTTCCCGTCCCTGCGCCTCCGCAGAGACCCCCGCCCACTCGGAAGCCACCTCCGCCCATCGAGGTGTCTGTAGGACAGGAATCGGAGCAAGCCGGGAGGGAGAGTCGCGGGACGTCTGACGATGGTGTGCACGTCGAGGCAGAGGAGAGTGAGATAGAGGAAGTGCGTTACTCCGATGCGGAGGCGCCGGTAGCATCTGAGGAAGAGGACCCCCCGGCATTGCCATCGTCCCGGCGCTCGATGCAGACCTCTCGCTCTGCAGAGGCACTACCCACTCCACCGCCGCGTATGACGTCACGCTCACCTCCCCCTGGTCGACCCCCGATTCCGATAATTCCGGCGGCGTTATTGGGGAGGCGACCGAGTGCTATGACAGCGTCGAGCTCCTCGAGACAAACGTCGCTGGATGAATCGCGTCCTGGCGAGACACCCACGATTTTGGGACACACCTCCGAGAGTGTTGTCCGTCCTCAATCCGAATACGTCATGGTCGAAGCCGAAGATCCTGACGAGGACGACGCGCCTGCACCGCCACCCCGTCGTAAATCGACGCGCGGTTCGATTCCGTTACCACCGCCACCTCCACCATCTGCGATCGACCCACCAGAAGCGCTGGCGAGTAGCGTACAGTGGGAGTTGCCGTCGATTCCGCAGGGTGTGGAGTTTGGAGAGGGGTCGGAGATAACGTCGTCGGGGTGGTCTGAGGACTCGACGGCGGTGCATGTCCCGCCGCCCGTGGTGTCGTCGTCGCATCCTGGTTCTAGAAGCCTTTTGGGCAAGATCGGTCTGCCGTCATCGACGACGACGGTGTCGGTGTCGGTGGCAGGATCTGGTACGGGCTCAGGATCGGGTCGAAGGAGCATCGATCAGCAGTCACAGCAACAGCTGACGGCGGACGAGTTGATGACGATCTGGGGCAAAGTGGGGGTACAAGTGGTCGAAGCCGCGACGACGCTGTTTGAAAAATCAAAGCGGTCGCTCGTCGGGGACGGTTCGTACGCTGGGTTCGTGCGTGCGGCGTTGGCGCAGGTCCCTGGGGCGGTGGCGTATCGTTCCGCTGGCGTTGGCAACGTCGGGGATGACGACTGGGGTTACGTGGTGTACGCGCAGACGGGCAGCGCGGTGCAGCGACGCGTGTCGGACATTCTCCCTGGGGACGTCATTGCTTTTTGGGACGCCAAACTCAAAGGGCACAAGGGTCTGCACGCGTACACGCGGACCGTTGGCATGGGGACAGGGGAGGGCAGTGGTCCGTTGGTGGGGATCGTGAGCGAGTTTGACGGCAAGAAGAGCAAGGTGAGGGTGTGGCAGGCTAACCAACATGTTGGACAACAGGTGAGTTTCTCCGTCTTTAGACGGCTGGCCCGCTTGAAGAACGGTGTGCTGACACCGAGGGCGACGCAGACGGTGGAGAACGTCAGCTATCGCTTGGAGGATCTGAAGAGCGGGCAGGTCAAGGTGAGCGTGCTCGTGTGTTGTTCGGTTCAATAAGGCGGGTGGCTGACGCGCATCCTTGGACAGGTGTACCGGGTACTCGAAGCATAAGCTCTACATACTATCAGACGTTTATTTAATGTACAAACGCTTTTCTCTTTTCTTCTTTTCTTGTCGTGGCGATCGTCGTCTGGGGCGTCGCTAGGTTCAACTCTATAATATCTCGTCCGGTTTTCATTGCTGTGTAAACCATGTATGTTAGTCGCATACCGTCATGTACATCCTATTCTCTTGATCGATAAACCATCTCCGAGGTAGATCTCAAGATTAGCACCTTTTTCAATTCATCAATACGAGCTGGATTAGGTGATGGATAGAGTTGGTGTAAGTACATGGAAGCATGCGCAGAACAGGTTGCGCGGGAAGCAACGTGGGCACCATCAACGCCGAACACTATGATCAGCTTGGAGACATCGAGGATATGTATGATATAGATTGCTTGATCAATGAACGAACGCCCGTCCCGGTGTCTTTGAGAACGTGGCTCGTGTACTCGCGTACTTGTTTTTGGTACTCTGAACCTGGATGCTGCGAAGGACTCCATGCACAAAAGTGTGAGTGAGAAAATAAAATAAAAAAGACATGACGAAAACGATGGCAACTGGGTTTGTGGTGCGTCGTCATCAAGTTTGGGTTTCTTGATAGGGTTGGGGTCGAGATCTGTGTTTGTTACTGCGGGGGAGGAATCAGATGCAGGTGGACACTTGCCCCGGTTTTTCTGTATGTGGAACAAGGATGAGATTGGGGTTGAGGCATTGAGGCCGAGCGAGACAACGCACAAATCTGTCCCCAAACGGTTTATTCCTTGTGAACACACATGATCGTGATGAAAGAAGGCAATATCAGCCATGAATGGGATCCGAAAGACGAGGGCCAAGTTTGCAGGCACCCTTTTGGCTTTCCGCCCATCTTCTTCTTCCTGCACGCGCAGATAAAAGGAAAGGGGAAGGAACACGAGGTAGGTGATTGTTTGGGAGGTGGTGCACGTTTCCTACCTATTTGCTGTGCTGGAACCTTTCTCGAAAGGAGCCGTCGTTGGAAAAGACGTTGACGGGCTTGGATTTCGGGGGTGTCAATGTTCTAGGAGTCGTTGAAGATAGAGGAGGTGAAAAAGTGTGGGGGGAGTATCCGGAGGGGATGTAAGAGCGGTGGACATGTTGGCAAGATGATGAGAAAGGGAACTGACAAAGAACAGCGTCGAACAGTCAGGTCACGTGAATGATATTGAGCGGGAGTGACAAGTTCAAGCTCAAGCGTTAAACTTCATAATGAAGGTGATCGATATCTGATCCATCTATGAGCTCAGTTCCGCGTAGGTTAACAATGATGGTGTAGATCGATATGGAGAGACTGGGTTAGCCCGAAAAGGCGAGATGACCTATTGAGAACGATCTCGGTGATCTAAACGAATCATGGTGCGTGGTTAGCTATGCGTCAGTTGTTTCTACACAACCACTGACACGAGTAGCTTGCTCTACTGACCCCAAGTTTAGAAAAGTGGGACAACGAAGTACCTGCGACTAGGTATATAAAAAGAAAAACGAAGGGTTCTCTTGCCGTCAATCACACTGGCACTGTACCACGAAGGCCACCCCTTCCTCGTCATCTCGCCAATGACGTTAGCATCTGGGCCGGGGTGATCCATGCAATCATTCTTGCGATAAGTGCGTATCCCTAGACGGTCCTCTCCAAGGTTCCACGTGTTGTCCCGCCCTCCAACTACCATTGGAACCTTGGAGAGCTTTTGCATTAACGTACAACCACACATGACCCAAGACTAATTAGCGATAATAATTTGGACCATGCTTAATAAGGCTCACTCATCAGGAGCAATAGCTGAGTATTCACTGTCAGGCTGCAGCATGGTCAGTTGTTACACTTTAGTCGGAGACTCGGGGCTTGAATTATAGCCGAGAAGCTGGCTGGTGTGCCTTTCCCAGGCATGATGTAATCCAACTTCTTCAAGTCTTCGGCCGACTGCCAGATCTTGCCTTCTCGAAGTGCGTCTCTATTTTTTGCGATTCCACTTATTGACGAAAATACATGAGGTCAAAATGGAAGTAGACAACCAATGTTATAATTCGCCCCAACCGGGTCCAACAGATTGCCTGAGTATCCCCCTTTAGATCGATACGGAGGGGCCACGTTAACCTGAAAAGGCGAGATGAGCCGTTGAGAACGATCTCAGAGATCTGAATGAATCATGGCGTGTGGGTACCTATGTGTCGGTTGTTTCAAGTTCGGCGTGATCACTGACGTGGGTGGCTTGCTGTACTGATTCCAAGTTCAGAAATGTAGGACAACGGAGTACTTGCGGCTACTAGGTATGTAGAAGGAAAAACGAAGGGTACCTTTTCTCACCGTCAATCACACGGTACCACAAAGTTGCTTTTCACCCCTTCATTTCGGGGATGATGTCGGCATCTGGGCCAGGATCATAACCATGTAATCATTCTTATGATGAGTGCGTACCTATCCATAGGCGATCTTCTCCAAGATTCCACGTGTTGTACTGCCTTCAAATAACTATCATCGAAGCCCTGGAAAGCCTGTGCATCAACGCACATCCAGTTAAAACGGACTACAAAGTTCCAACTCATGCCACTTACCATTGCAATTCCCCCAGGCCATGTGCACCCCATCTCAACTGGAACAACACCATGTACAGGACTCGATGTACAAGACTGTGAACCCTGCCGCGGTTGCTGTATCGATCCTCCCCGTGCGTTCTAGCATACACTTTCGTTCTCCGTTCCAGTTCTGACGCACTTGACAGGGTAACGATTCTACCACCAAAGACAATGGTCGAGTTTGTACAGAGTTCGATGATGTTAGCAAGATGCTTTCACTCTCTATCATACCTGCTGAATGTACACAACAGACCATACGAAGCTCTGCAGATGCGCAGTGGGCATACATGGCAGACACATATACGAATCACCACCCTATACCCCCTATCGGCACGATCTTCCCGCGGCCTGCGTCCCCTTCATATGAAAGAGAAATTCGTCGTGAAATGGAAGAGTTATTTGGGGTTGCTAATCGCACCATGGTTGCCATACCTGTTCGTTTAGTATGTATCAAGGGACCTCCGTTATGTGATCGCCATCCCACGGACTAATCGCTATCATGCACAGACTGTCGCCGCTCCCGAGATTGAGGGCAACAGCCCCGATGCAGAGCGCGAAAGTGTAAGCAGGACGCGGACAGTTTGTGACCACGCTACTGATTGCTCGTTTCTAAAAGGTTACCCAGAACCCCAGAGCTACGCGATTGCTCGAAGCGAATTCCCATGCAACCACAACACAGGTTACACACTCATGCTCGACAATGGCGCAGTGCAAATGGACTGGTGAAGGTGATGCTGAGACGTGTGATGCTGAGATTAAATGCACAAGTGTTTCGGCACACCTCAGGGACGCGCATAGAATTAGGAGATTGGGTAAGAGTATCTTGATTTACTGCCGGTGGCGGGGATGTTGCAAGTGGGTGAAACGCAAGAACTTCGTTAGGCACATTCGCGAGTGTCATTTGGGACATTTTAGATAGAAGAAACGTTCTTTGGGTGGGTCGAAGTTGTACGAATATATCGAAATACTTGAATTGTGCCGTTGTCTGTAAAGTAAAAGTACACGAGCGGGAAGAATGGATGACCTGGGATTCAAGACAGTGCCCTCCACAGCTCCGGAAATAGCCGTTGGAAGACGGGATGGCAGCGCCATTGGAATTAAGGCCCGTATTAAATCCCCTCTTCGATCACATTGACGGTATTGATAGTAAGTCGTTCCGTGACGTACCACAGGCTGTATTTGAGTGATCGGAGGAGGGTGTCGGCAATCAAATGGTACACGCACAGGAAGAATGAATAGCCAGAGCTTCAAAAGATCCATTCGATTTGAACCCCTATCCGGACAATGGAGTTATTTGTCCAAAACTGGCCCCATAGTATGCACTATATTATATGATGATAACCATTCTGCGTCCCTGCCCTGCAGGAAACACCGCCCCAATCTCAGCGTGGTCTCTGTTGGTGGTCTTGACCCGACACACTCTCCCGTGTGCAAATATCAATCGTATCTATACATATGTCGCAGTGATGTCAGTGGTCACAGCAGTGGGCTGAATGTTCAGTACATATGACAAGTCTGACTCATCATACGAACCAAGCGGCGGCAAGAATGGATGCTCGATTTTAATGAGAAATAATTTCGGAGCAGCATTGATATCCACAGGGTGTTGATGCAAAAAGCCACCAATGACCGAACATTAGAATATTCCTAAATCAGTGGCTTTGCATCAAGCACTCTGATTCGAAAAAGTAATATAACACTGGCGCGCATTTGATGAAGCATAAATATTGCAATTCGTAGGCTTCCAACGCGATCACAACGGACTGGCGAAGCGAACTTCGCCTAATTAGGTGGCTCGAGAACGTTCGGAGCCATGGCCCAATCATTGATAGACGCCGGCACAACGATCTAGCGGTCACGATCTACCAACAACACGAGTCAGCACGCTGGAACGGTAGTTCTCACTAGTCTGATGACAAGCCTGTCTTTGAGGCAAACCGTCAATAGATGGTCAAGTAAACCCCTGAATTTTGAAATTGGTTTTCGAAATAATTTACAGACACAAGACTTGCGTTTTTTCATTGGCTCCAGCTCACATGACTCTGGGAATCCGTGCTCCAGATTTGACCAGACTCGGGTAACACCGTAAAAGCGGTGCGGTAAAACTAGGCCGGTAAAGACGGTCCTCGACCATTTCGCAAGCGTCAGGCGTCTGGGAAACTAATTGGTAATCGACCTCCGGCTGCGGGAGACATCTTCGCATGCGGTTACATTTGGCACTGCGGCGGTACCCTGTTTTTCACCCTCAACGGTCAACGCCTTGTGCCAGACGCGTTCAAGGGGTTGCATCTCAGCGCTAAGCGACGATCGCAGTGTGCATACTTGCGACAGAGGTAGGGGTAATATGTTCATCGTGAGTTTTGGGGGGACTTTTTCAAGTGGCCGTCAGCCAAGGTTTGAATAGGGGTTGGAGGTTGGACGGCTATATTGAGAAACCGAGTACCTCGCGGACTCTTCGTCTTCCCGCGAATAACTGGTCGTGTGCATCGTGTAAGTACCTAATTGCGTTGCATACCTGTACGAGGATCCTATTAATGGGATGATGTCACGAATGGCTGTGGATAGGCTCAAGGCTGTTTCCCATGTTCCACAGCCTCCACCTGGACAGCGACCGGTCTGAAACGTGATCCGGGCGTAATCACAAACATCGAACCGGTTAGATTGTTCCGTCTCTTGCTCTCTCAACGACCACGACCATATTATTACTTCGAGATCTCAATCCAAGTGTTCACTGGGGTGGCAGAGACATCCATTTTTGGACAGCTGCACTGGCATTTTCTGTCTCACGTCTTTCGCGTAATCGACGGTCGCCACAACTAGTCTGGTGACCAGCCTGTCCAAAAGAGGTTGCACAAGACAAACCATCGATAGGCCGACGGGTTTGCCTCTTTTAGACGGGCTGAGTCCCGGACTAGTAATTGGTGCGTCGGCGCATGCGTGACTTTTTAAAGGACTGGCATGACTTCCGTCTTCCCCCTCGTCTCTTGCTTCTGGACCTCCCTGACGCCTAACAGGTCCAGCTGCCTGTCGGATTTGCAGATAGATTCGTGCAAGATTCCGACGAACGCATCCTCACCCTGGCGCGAATCGATACGCGGTTCGGCGTGATCGATTCCGTTACCATCGCCACCCCCACCATATGTTCGACCGACCTACCAAAGACGCTGGCGAGTAGTGCCCAGTGGGAATTGCCGTGGGGACGACGTCGCCGGGATGGTCGGAGGGCTCGACTGCGGTGTCGTCGTCACATGCTACTTCTAGAGGTCTTTTGGGCAAGATTGGCTTGCCGTCATCGGCTACGACGGTGTCGGTGTCGGTGGCAGGATCTGGTACAGGCTCGGAGATCGGGTCGAAGGAGTGTCGATCAGCAATCACAACGAGCGTAGTTGTACGTTCGCTTCCATATGGGGAGTGGCTGACGTGGAGATCGTCGTCTGGGGCGTCGCTAGGTTCAACTCTATAACATCTCGTCCGCTCTTCTTTACTATGTAAGCCATGTGTGTTAGTCGCATACCATCATGTACATCCTATTCTTTTGATCGACAAACCATTTCCGGGGTAGATCTGAAGATTAGCACTCTTTTCAATTCATCAACATGAATTGGATTAGGCGATGGATAGAATTGATATACATGGAAGTATGCGCGGAACAGGTTGCGCGAGAAGCAGGGTAGACACCATGAATACCGAACACTGTGATCACTATTCTGTACCTATCTAAACTCGTTTGCTGAGCCGTCAGTTACCCGTACTTGAATGCATACGTGGGATGAAACAGAGAAATTGCTTACTGTGATCAGTTTGAAGACGTCGAGGATAGGTATGGGATAGGATACAGACTACTTGATCGGTGGGCGAACACCGGTACCGGTGTCTTTGAGAACGTGGCTCGTGTGCTCGCATACTTGTTTTTGGTATTCTGAACCTAGATGCCCGCCAAGGATTGTGTGCACAAAAGTGTGAGCAAGGAAATAAATAAATAAAATGACATGACAAAAACGACGGTGACAGGAGTTGGGACTGACTTTGTGGCGCGTGATGGTCGAGTCTGGGTTTCTTGGTAGGGTTATGGTCGGTATCTGTGCTTGTTACTGCGAGGGAGGAATCAGGTGCAGGTGGACGCTTGCCCCGGTTTTTCTGTGTGTGGAATGAGGTTGAGATTGAGATTGCGGAGGCCGAACGAGACAACGCACAAATCTGTCCGCAAATTGTTTCTTCCTAGTAGACACACACATGATCGTGATGAAAGAAAGAAGACGATGTCAGCTACGAATGAGATCCGAGAGACGAAGACCGACTTTGCAAGCGCCTCTTCGGCTTTCCGTCTATCCTCTTCTTCCTGCACGCGCACACAAGAGCAAAGACCAGAAGGACGAGATGGGTGATTGTTTGGGAGGTAGGGGTCGTTTCTTACCTGTTTGCTGCGCTGGAACCTTTCGAGAAAGGAGCCGTCATTGGAAAAGACGTTGACAGCTTTCGGTTTCAGGGGTGCTTTGGGAGCTGTTGAAGAGAGCGATGTCAACGAGGAGGTGGCAGAATGTGGGGCGGAATATCCGTATGCGGGGAGGGATGTGAGAGTGGTGGACATGTTGGAGAGCGACTAAGGTGATGAGATTTGCAAGTCCTCTGAAGGGGTGGCTTTCCCGATCTGGAAATGACCACCCTCGAGAAGAGCGCGTGGGACCGAAATTGGCCGTTTTTGGTCCGAGCCGAGTGGCCATTACTCCTTCCTATGATCACTGGACAAGCGTTTAATCTTCTCCAGTGACCTATCGTTGGATGTGATGTGTTTTTGGATGGGAAACGAGAGGAACGAATTAAATAGGCAGTGCACGTATTCGGCAACTGTGATAAAATCTTGTAGATATGTAAATGGAATAATCACTGCCGCAGCACGTCGCTCAAACTGCTAGCTGAATGCGAACGAGAATGGAAATGCACTTCAATGTCACACAAAAAAAAGGAAATGCAAACACAAGATTGGAAAGCTTGCTAGCGACGAGTCTCTTTGCAAAGCGCACAGACAGATGGTGATGGTGTCGGACAGTATGGAAGACAACTCTGGACAAGGCGCAATGAAGATAACACAATTCAAGTTGAAACGAAGTTACTGGCTAAAGGTGGTGTGTCTCGGCATTTCAATTAGGCGATGAACCCGCTACGTCGATGTGGAAGACTCAAAACGCAACCTACAAAAGAGGTCAGCCGATGGGGGGGGAGAAGATGCACTTACCAAGTCACTGCAAATAATCACGTCAAGGCTGTATCGGGCAGGTCAATGCGACAGAATATGTTGCATATTGTGAGGATATGTAGGGGAGTATTACCAGGGCGTGAAACGTGAGCACGACGGCACAGGAGTCAATCGAAGCCAACCACGCGCATGGAACTAAATGGTGGCACGAGCAGTCCCTTACCATATCTGGAAATTGAATGAACGTTGCCCAGATGCCCTATAGGGCACTAGTTGTAATTTCCGCATCAATATAAAAATGGCTATACAGTAATAGCTTACTTCAAATACTTGTTGACTATTTCATTATAGTGGCGTGCGTGTGCCAAGTTCCTGAC
>QFEL01003324.1:0-16946 GCA_003316195.1 Neoboletus brunneissimus
AAAACATACAAGACAGTCATCGCTAAACGTATGTCGACATACAAGTATTTTTCTCTTTTCGAAAATGCAGAAGAAAAACCACAAGCTTCCGTGACTGTTTTTATCGAGGATCCAGAATGTGAGAGGGACGATGAGCGCCGGGTGAGTACATAACCAAGCCGGTAATCATACTAGTACAAATGGTAAGCTGGGTAAAAACGAAACAAGAAAAAAGGGGGGGAAGAGGGAGCAGCTAAGCTCCAGAATCTCGACGTGTACAAACACAAACGCGTGTGTGAGCAAGCAACAACGCGACAACAACAGAAAGCAGAGGAATCTATTATGTAGAAATGACGAAGGAATCACATGATACAAAACTCGAGAGTTCGAGCGTGTCTGTATGCGTTTGCGTGCGATGGGGGAGAATGCGAATGTTGGCCGTTCACTCTCCCCCGCCGGCGAGTTCGAGAATGAGACGGCAGGCGACGTCCATGAAGACGAACGGGGAGACGACGTCGTCTTCCTTGAGCGCATGTCCGTCCTTGATCGATCGTCCATCGGAACTCGTCTCGGGTAATAGTGTATCCGGGTTAGCCATGTCGAACTTCCCAGCGTCTGGTTCCGTGGATGCCTTGTACGTCTTCTTGTGGTGAAAGTCGACCAGATAGTTTATCGAGTCGACCATGTAGAGCTGTAGGTTCATGAGCACCTGCAATGTGCCAATCGGCATAAGCGTTTAATCGTCGCCGTCAATCGTTCGTGTGTACGTACCACCACATCCTGAACCCTCGCTCGCGTCTCTATGAAATATACACTCGCAGCCACCCGCAAATCGACGGTATCGCTCCCGTCGAGCTCCTTGGCACGCTCGATCCTGGTGCCGTTCGTGTTAGATCGTTGCCGTTGTGGTTGAATGCCACCCAATCCCCCAAGATTCCGCTTCTCCTTCCACTCCATTCCGAGCGACTTGAGTGTGCGGTATATCTCCAGCATGACCTCCATTGGTGGCGATCGACTCCGGATACCAAAGTGCCATTTCGTCCGGTGCTGCTTCTTCTCTTTCACGACAGGCCATGTACGTTTGGCGTTGGCGTACGAGGCAAGGTGATGTTGTTCGGGAAGTTGATCAGGAAGTGGGAGGGAGGAATTGAGGACCGCAAAGTTGTTGATCTCGCCATCGATCGGTGGCGTCGAGAAATCAAGTCCGTCATCAATGTCATCGTCATCGTCGTAGTCACCGTTGAACTCGGCTTCAAAAGGATTGTCTTCCAAGTCGCCCGTCGGCGAAAGTGCACTGGGCGACATCGTGTTCCTAGGCTAAAAAAAAATCCAAACCTGAGCAACAGAAAAGGGATGGCGAGAGAGAGATTGATGACAAACTGACGTCCATGGCTGCCAATTTGGCATCGCGTTCTTGTTCTTCGAACTCTGCCACTAGACATCGTCAGCTGGGATCCACCACCAGCACACCATGACAATTGCTTACGGTCTCGGCCAGCCCTGCGCTTATCGCGCAGTAGCATGTAAGCCACCTTGACGGCGTTCCCTTGAACACCGTCGTCCCTCCGTAGACATTCCCAAATGTCCTCCTTGTCCACCCCTTCCATTCTCGACGCAAGCTCGTCGACGACATCCTCCTCAATCCGGCCCAATCCTTCAATGATTTCAAAATCCAACGCCTTTGCAGGCGTAACCAGCGACGAGAGCGTACCGAGAACGGGACCAGGGGGTGGTGGAAGAGGCATGAGATAGCGTTGAAGGTCGGTCGTGTAGAAAGGATGATGAGTGATCTCAGGGACGGTTATCCGTTTGACGGGGTCGACCGCGAGCATCGCGTTGATCAGACCCCTCGCATCAGCGCTTAGATAGCTCGGCATATGGTAGCTTCCCTCTGTGCACCAAAAAAAAAGGAGAGAAACCCACTCTCGTTGAGCGACGGAGAGGGAGCGAGAGATAAGAAGGCAGACGTACGACTGATTTTCGTAAAAAGGGTCTGAACGTCGTCGTCCTCGAATGGAAGTCGTCCACAAAGCATGACATAAAGAATAACTCCACAGCTCCATACATCGATCTCCGGACCTGTATAAAGACCCCCCCGGATGACCTCCGGAGCGGCATAATTCGGACTGCCACAACTCGTCTTTAGAAAGTCCCCATCCTTGATCTCGTTGGACAGCCCAAAATCGGCAATCTTGACGTTGAGGTCATCATCGAGCAAGACGTTCTCCGGCTTTAAATCTCGATGGACGATCTTCAATTTGTGGCTGTACTCGATACCGGATATGAGTTGTTGGAAGAATTTCCGAGCGCGTGGTTCCGGCATACGACCGTTATTGACGATGTAGTTGAACAGTTCGCCACCGGCGTATTCCAGAACGATGATGATATCCGTCGGGGTGGATATAACCTCGTATCTACGGTGTCGTGTGGGTGGGTGTCAACGACGGTGCGAACATGAAAGGGACGTACAGTTTGATGATGTGTGGATGCCGAAGGGTACGCATGTACTCGACCTCGCGCTGAACCCGAGTCTTGGTTTTAGTCATATGGATGACCGCCTTGGAGATATACTTCATGGCCACTCTTTGTCCAGTGATGGTATGCGTTGCCACTGACAAAAGATGAAAAAGAGGAGGCATCAACCGGGAACGAAGGGCGATCCGTCCATCAAACTAGGAGAGACGTACTCTTGACTTTTCCAAAGGTGCCTTCGGCGATATCACCAATGACGGTGTATTCGCCGAGCTTTGAAGCGGGAAACAGCGTGGGGTTGTCGACCATCTGGAAGAGCCCGTCCAAAGATAGATCGTCGTCGTCGTCGTCGTTTTTGTCGTCGTCCTTCGATCGTTCGTCCCAGTCGACCTTGGTTTCTTCCCCTCGCTCGAAGCTTGTTGGTGAAAAAAGACGGTTTGTTGTGGTCTTGGCCGATGGAAATGGAGTTACGTACGCATCTGGGGTCCTTATCCCCAGATTATATAAATTCTGCAGCCCCCCACACACCGGGTTCAAAAAATCTCGATCACGTGCCTTGGAGCGTGGAAGCGGAAGAAGAGACTGTTTAGAAGAAAACAACGGTCTCTGACGTTCAGAAGTTCTGTCATAGCCAACGTCCTGGGTCAGATAAAGTGGGAACTTTCTTTATTCTTTTTTTTTGAGTTGGGAAGCTTCATCAGTCATCCTCCAGGATTTCATTTTGGTAATAATGTATTTAACAGCACGTTTTTCCCTCCCGATCCAACACATTGTTGCGTCCCCCCCCAAAGACGACGAGTTCCTAGAGTTAATGACGCCTCTAAATCGAGTATAAACAAAGCGTTCATTGTTTTGACGATGTTGGCGGTCTAGACGTTCACCCTGTCTTTACTTCCGTACAACGGTGTGAAACCGTCTGTCCCACGAGCAACGAAGGAGAAAAAAAGAAAAAAAAAAGTTCAAATCAGCGGAACCCTGTAGTATTAGCCAGATCCAGACAATCACTGGCAACTTGCCGTCAGCGGACGTGACCGCCACCGCACCGACACTCTCCGACTCCCCCCATCCACTCGCCACCTGCACTCCCCATAACCTAACACCAACACACGCAACACCCCCACCATGCGCCGCGCTCAAAGCGTCCGCACCTACCCCCGCACATCCCTCAACCTCACCATCACAGACCCCTCCGACCTCAGCACCCTCCGCGAATCAGACGACCTCACCACCATCGAAGACACCCTCCGTAAACAACTCCTCGAAAAGGACAGAGAAAACGACAAGGTAGCGTCCCCCCATCTCCATACCCATCGCGCTCTGAATCACCCCCCGCTCCCAGCTCCAATCCACCATCCTCACCCTCCAAACCCAACTCGCCGCCCGCCCGCCCATCGAAACAATCCAATCCCTCGAAAAAGAATACAAAAACCTAGACCTCATCCTCCAAGGCACACAACGCGAAAACGAACGCTGCATGGCCGAACTGGAACGCGTACGCACGAGGGAAAAGTCGCTCGAACAGGCATTGGCGAAACTGGCGGGCGAGAATTGGCAGGTGGGTTCGCGTTGAGTTTGGGTTTGGGTTTTTTTGGGGGGGACGTTGATGGGTTTGGTTAGACGGTGTTGGATATTGGACCGCCTTCGGCGACGTTTGTAGCACGTGCGATGGGCACGTCGCTTTTGGGTCGGGCTACGGCGACACCTCCGCCGCAGTCTGAAGCTTCCGATTCGCTTCCTGCAGCGTCACAGGCTTCTATCGAGGCCACGCTGTCTCAGATAGAGCAAATCCGTCTGCTGGTACTTGGTATGGAACAGCGCATGGAGGAACGCCAAGGAAAGTTGTCAAAGACGATTGAACGCGCCGAAGCCCAAGAGGTGAAATGTGAGATGTTGAGAAAGGAGGTGTTACCCACCAAGGTAGCGGCGTAATGTTATAGCACAAGGATTGCAGAGGTTGTATTTCCATGTTCACGCATTCCCCTTGTCACCATCTTGTATTCTAGGACGACATCTATACCCCTGTATCCACTCCGTCTCGGCGAGCACGGCAAGCAATTGCATGTAATATAACACAGTGGCAATATATTGCAATGTACACAAATGACAGTGGGTGGTAGGATAACTATGTAAATGTATGACTCGGACATGCAATGTGGTAGCTGGACTTGACGTAATGCAAATGACAGGTTACAGGATAGCTGGAAATTCTAGCGAAACTCGAACATCGGATAAACATGAAGCGCACTTCAGCTTTTTGAGCCCAGCGTGAGGGAGGGCGATGCAGAACAAGGAACGTCGAGCTGATGGCGCATGGTAAATCGCAGAAGAAACGCGCACGTCTTGGATCGGTGCAAATAAGCATGAATCATATAACAAATAATGGTTGAGAGTTCGATGCGAAGATTGTTCTTTCGTGCAATGCGGAATACTCGGTGCGGCGGAGACGTGGTGCAGCGTAGAATCGAAGTGGAATATTTGCGTATTTCGATCGTCGTAAAGAATGCGCTTGTGAAATGCTTGATCGAATATGGTGCCACTGCGGCGAAGCTTGCAAGATCGATTCGGAAGATGGTTCAGCCCGGTCTAGTGCGTAAATTCACGTATGCTTTCCAATGTGGGGCGGAATCCAGGGCATTCAGAGGACAGATAAAGTTGCAAAAGATGCCATGAACCAAGATGGTTGACGCTGGAATCGATGGCCATGCGTAATTCAGTACCCATAGTAGGCACGCTTGTACGGTCGTCAGTCACAACAACTTCAAGGGTAAGCCGGGTGATGGTGACGAACCATCCTGTCACTGCATGAACAGTTAGACTGCGGTGCAGACACTCGAAAAAGGGACGTACAAAAGCCAAATAACCTTCGATCCAGTCTTGCATCCACGGAGTGTCACGATATGGCCCCTGATACACTCGTAGAGCATCGTGCGTTGATCCTTGTCGGCCTGAGGCACATGGGATGTTCGTTCGCAACGTTAGAGACGTAAAACAACTTACTTGGGGCAGCACATTCGCGATGAGTTGACTGCCTGTGACGGACAGGGCAAGGTCAACAATCATGGCACGACGGCCGCTGGAAAGGTGGTGTCAACGTGGCGCTCAAGAGGGCCGGGGATCACTGACCCTTTCGCCGGCTCACACATCCTCTTCACGATCCTTGCGAGCGTCTCCGGACCCGTTTCCTTGAACGCCTTGATGACCGACTTGAATCCTTGTTCGTTGGTTGCATAGTCGAGCAAATCAGCGATCAAGTGATCAAGACACATCTGGCGGTGTTTGGGCGACCCATGTTCCAAGACTAAGGTGCGTCCGTCAGCGCTCAGCAGGTAGTTACCCGTTGATACGCACTGTGTTGGATGCAGTACGATCCCCATTGGTTTTTGGCGATTTCGCCGAAAACAGCGGATCCCTGATTCAATAATTCGTCGATGATACCATCTTTGGCAGATTCCTCGAGGTTCTCAAACGCGTGCTGCCACATGAATGAACAACAGATAGGCGACCACGTCAAGATGAGCGTCACCTGAACAACAAGCGACCCAGTCTCGTGACATGCAAGCGAGGCCCACTTGCCCTTTAACGATTTGTTGACGCTTGCGGGTGAAACCCTGAGCTCATATGCAAACTTCCGAAGCGGGAAATGACAACTCACTAGGCGAAGATCGGTGGCGCCGGAGGGGTCCAACTCAGTTCCATGATCTGGGTGTCATTCGTCACAACTCGGAGTCAGGTACTAGCGACGGTGGTGTACCTTGCTCCAAACATGAGACGCATGCTTGTTCACCAACGTCAAAGCCGGATCCCCGAGAAGAAGCTCGGACACGATCAGAAGCCTGATATCCTCTTCACAATCAAGGGCTTTTTGGAGGACGTGACATCCGTAGCAATTGGTCGCAAGTTCGACCACTCGGCCTCTGCGAGTTTTTCCTTCAGTGCGTGAGAAGCCAGGAAAGAGCGGGTATCGAACGAACCTCATACAACCCACGATCTTACGGCGTTCTTCGGCGGTCGCGGCGGCCTCTAAACATCTCTGAACAGCCCAGTTCCCAAATCTATCGTCAAGTCAGAAATGCCGATATTTCGTAATAAGTGGTGATAATGAAGAGCACCGATGAGACATCATCTCAAATCCGCGCGCACATATGGCATCTATGATCTTATGCCGCTCTTCCAGGTCCGCGACTTTGAGCTTTTGCTGCAAAAAAATCGAGGCCTGCTGATCCGATGACTTGATGATACGTGCTACAAAAACATGGTAGGGGGGAGATGAGGAAGGATGAAGGAGCGACAAGAAATTGATGGGCTGGGTGAATGAAGGACACAGGCACGTATCAGCCAATATATATTTCGAATTAATGAAAGATGGTCGTGCCTCGTGAGAATGCGCTCCGGCAGTCCCTTGACGTGCAAACGCGCTTTGAGGGGGAGACGTCCTCAAAGAGTCCTCGACCGGTAGACTAATCGAAAAATCGTTTATAGACTTTTCCTCCGCCCTCCGCCACTCTGGCAGCTGTTGCTGGTGACGCCAAGTGGCAGACGAGACGGCAGGGAGGTCTGTTCGGCGAACGAACTGGGGGAAAGCGCTGTCGTACAGAGGCTGAGTGCCAAGCGCGGGGGAGGCGTTCTCCAAATATTGATCAAAGAATGGAAAGCCGCCCGAAGGCATCGCACACGACACCGGAGGCTCCAGAAGACGCGACTGAGGGATATTAACAGCAGATAAAAAGTCGCGCGCCTTGAGGGGAGAGCCGGGATCGAACAAGAGAGAGGACGGCGAGACGGTGGAAGGTACCGACGGTACTTCATACGGGGGAGTGACCTTCAAGTCAAACGAGGTCTTTGCGGGCGACAAATCTGTGGGCGTCAACAGTGCAGACGTCGTCGAACTCGGAGACACATCGGGCGAGCCCGACAAATTCGCAGCCTCGCTATTCACGGCCCGAGCAGGCTGTTGGACGCACGGCGCGGGGGAGTTGAGGTTGAGCGCACGCAAGAGCTGCTCGACGTGCTGTGGGACCACCAAGGTGAGTATATGCGCCGAAAATGCCGCGAAATCAAACGTGCGTCGTCGTCAAACTCGGAACCCGGTCTCTTCCTCCCGTCTCCGATGGCACCAATGTCCCTTTTGCGAGGGGGGCCGACGAGTCCGACTGGACCAAAGACGTCTTCGCTCCCAAAGGTCGGATGAAAGCCTCGGACCGCCCTCTGCGGACGAAAGGCCGTTTTTTCTGCATCACGCGAAAAGGCATCCACGGCGTTGGGCCAGGTGGAATCCAGCTGCTGAGGCTGCGGGGCCCAGATGGAGGCAGCCGTGGTCCTCGATCGGGGGGGACTGTAGTCGTCGGCAAAGGGAAGGAAAGACTGGGCGGTCGGGGTGGGCTGCATGGTGGTTGTGAGAGAGGATGGTGGGGCAGAGAAAGAGGGAAATCGCGACCGAGAGGTCTTTTATATGGATTTTCGAGTGCGCTGACGGCCCGTCCGATGTGACGATCCCCCAGCACAGACAGTCACATTCCTTTTTAGGGCAAGATTTGACCTAATTTGGAAGGCTTCTTTGCACACACAACCCGCCCTGTCCGTGCATGACAGGCTGTTGTGTTCGATGGGCCGCTGCTAGTTCGACTATCAGATGCCAGTCATCTTATCGTAGACAACGCACGCGTATCCACACCCACCACGTGCGATCGCGCGCGACGTTGATGCATTGGCTGCGCCTCCCAGAAGAGGGCCGGGGCGATGCTGAATGCCATCCCCGACTCGTCACATCGTCACGATTTGGGCCCTAGGATCCGCGGTAGAGATCGAATGAGCCAACAAGGACGAGAGAGTGCGTCAACGCCCACCGAGTGGATCCGATATATATGTCGAGGCGTGCGCACGCCATCCTGCAGCTTTGCAACCGACACGCAACGAGTTGGATGTTCGCTGTCCAGAAAAGGGAGAAGGCAAATAATTTTTTCGTGCAGTGTCGCCTGGCGTCCATTCTGCATCAACGCCGTTTACTCGAGTGTGACAAGATATGAACCGGACATTTCGCGCAAAGTCTCATAAACACAAAGGGAAGAGGAACATGAAGCCACCACTCAACGGTCGTCACGGAACATCTTGCCAACAGAACAAATGGGGATACGGATTCGAAAGATGGGTCGTAGGACAGAGAATCTACCCCCTCAGATGCCCGACATTTTCAGCCAGCCCCTGCCGAACGACAATACACATTCGGCACGGTAGCAGAGACCGGGTCCGAATACCGCGGGAATCTGGACGAAAGACGGTTTGAGCTGGGACACAACTTCGCAATCTGGTATGTATAGCGAACGGCGATCAGCTGTCTGTGCCTCCCCGATCCATACTCACACCAGGGGGTGGCGCGGAAAACGGTCATAGTTGAAGCACCTACTGGGGATATTGTATTGATACACCGGGTTTCCCACCGACCGGGACGCCAATCTGATGAAGTCGAGTACGTCAATTTGTGTATTGGTAGAGGGTGCTCGCGGAAATGAACGCATGTCGCTAACCTATGTGATCAAGGGTGAAGATGTACGCGAGAGAAGATTCGATAGCGACGAGTGCCGCAAATGGCAGGTCGGAGACAAAGCAGCGTGGCCGGCCCATTCCACGAAACGGATATGGAGTGCGATCTGCAAACTGTTGCGGACAAGAGTGCGAGCGCACGCAGACACGCGCTGATGTTCTGAGGGCAGGGTAGCCGGACCGGGGAACCCGTACTGAAGTCGCTGTTGGTGGTAGAGAAGGGTCGCACGGTGCGCTACGGAAGAAGCTGATTGAGAGAGGGAGCACAACAGGGCACAACATGAGAGCGTCCGGTGAGAAAGGGGCGGGTCAAAGGTTGAGGTCCATCAGTATCACGTACCGTTGGGGCGGTGCGAAGGAAGATGCTGTCAACGCGCCATCATGTGTACCAGTGTGTGGAGTGATCTGGAGAGGGAGAGATGTCCCATGGAGAGCGCGCGGTTATGTAAGTGTAGCATAAATTGGAGCGCTGTAAGGAAAAGATCCGGTGGCACGACACGAGAGTGTAAGGATGATAATGGGGTCGGAGTGGTGACCATGTTCGAGGCAACGAGAGCCAAGGGAATGATCGAGTTGCCGTGCGCGTGCGAGGAAGAGGATGGATATGGACTAGAGGACCCACCTGGGGTATGTAAATGGATAAGTGAAGGACCTGATTGAATGGGAAGAAGTCATTGTCAGCACGGGAGGAGGGGAGAATTGACGGCGCAAGCGAGGAGAGAGCCGATATGGACTGAGTTCTGTGGCGGAGGAGACAGAGTTTAGTTGGCAGATCGGAAGGGGGGGGTGAGCCAGGCTGACGGCACAGCAGTCCCACACGAAAAAAGCAACGCCAATCATCGTGCACGGCGGCGGTCGAGCCCACCGGCGATAAGGGGAGGCAGGCTCCGTCTCCAAGGGTTACCTCATCGTGGCAGGTCAGGACGACGAGGAAGAGGCGGGGGGGAGAGGACGGGATCGGGGTCGATCTGGCGTAAGCGGGGCCGGGCTGGTCCCAGGGATGAAAATGCAGTGGGAGACGAGTGCCACGATTGCTGGCAGAAGAAGCGGAGATTTGAAACGGCGTTTATGACGGTGCACGACCTGGAGCGATACTGCCAGACTGGGCCTGAGAGATAAGTTCGCGCGGGGAAAGTGGTCCTTGAGTGGCCGAGCGGTGATCTAGCCTCGTCTTCGGGAGCGGACCCCTCGCTGACGATCTACCGTAAGAGGGCGAGTATATCAAAACCCGTCCGTCCGTTCCACCCTAATACCCCCCCCCCTTCCACACATGGCCTCTCCCATCGCCCGTCTCCCCCTCGAAATACTCGAAAAGATCGTCCTCGACCTCCTCGACGACTACACCGCACCCCCCTCTGCGTTCCTTCCCCTCCTCCTCACCTCGAAGCACTTTTACACCGCCCTCGGCTTCCGCTCGAACAACCACCTCTACGCCCGCATGTTTCGCCTCGCCTTCGACACCTCCGCACCCGCACGGCGTCTCGGCGATCTCAACGCCCCCGGCCTCTGCGTGCAGCTCCGCGCCCACTACGACGCCCTCAAGTCTGTCCGTCGCGCCAACATCCACGCGGACAACATTCTCCACACCTTTTGGACCTGCTTCTCCATGATGATCGAAAACGACGGCAAGAACCGCTGCCAGCTCGACGCTGCCGGCCTCCCCGACTTTGTCGACCGCTTCGTCCGCGAACGCCTCTACGAAAACAGCCACAACGGCTGGCCAGCAGAGTCCGAGCTCAACTCCCTCGCCGTCTGGTTGCTCTGGCTCACCACCACCAAAGGTCTGTTTACGTCCTCCCTCTCCCCTCCCCGTCCAACCGTCCTCGCTAGAACGTCTCAGAGCCGAGACCCCTGCACAACGTGCGCAGATGACCAGACTCATCTTACCATACGTCCTCATGCCCGTCCGCGTAAGCCTTTCTCCGCCGCACGCTCCTCCTTTTACCTCATCGCTTTCTAGTATGCCGCATACTTTGCTCCACACGTCCACTACACCCTGCCTCTCCCGCGCAACCTCGCCCAGCTCCCCCACTCCTTCCGAACCGCCCACGGTCCTTACCCACAGTACCGCGATGGCTTTTCGCGCACCATGCCCCTCTACCAGGTCAAAAGCATCCAACTCGCCGTTCCCCTTGCGTCCACCGCAGCAAAACTCATCTACTTTTCCCATCGCGAAGTCTTTCCCGTCGCCATCCCGCCCCATCTCCCAAGAACGCGCGCCCATGCATTCCAGCTCGGCCTCAACACCGTCGGGCCGACACAAGAAGACGTCCACGAGCTCAACGAGCACAAGGTCGCCGGGTTCGTCTCCAAATCGACCTGGGAGTGGTGGAGCGAAGTCAAAGACCACGACAAGCTCGGTCCAGCAGCCCTTGCCAAGCTCGCTCCGAGCGCGCGATGGGACGACGACTGGAATCGCCTCGCCGACTGCAACTCCGTCTTGACCCCCGTTTCTCTCAAACGCACGCACTACACCCCCGGTCTCTTGAGCGGCCTTTGGCAAGGCCGGATGCTGGTGCGTAGCATCGACGTCGTCCATCTTCTGATCTCACGATGTTGTATCTTCTAGTGCCCTGACGATGGCCTCTACGGGTCCATCCTCCAAACATCCCAGATGCCTCCCACGTTTAGCGAGCAGTCCATGGGTCTCATTGTCACACCCGTATTCATGCGTCTTCGCGAATACCATTGTATGGACATCGACCCAAATCAGCCCGTCGCCTCAGGCGGCATCCAAAACGCATGGTTCCACAACTCGGCGTGTTTCCAGGAGGTTACGGTGTGTATCCCACCAGTCTGACCACATGACGTTTGACTGAGCGCACTATGACATCTTATGTAGCATGGCCTTGCTATCACGTGTCAGGAGAGGACCTCATCTTATGACGAGTACGTCGTTGGAGGGCCTGACTTACACGATGAGAGCAAGTGTCGTGGGTGCGAATACCGTGGAGCATCCGAGATGATCTTTCGAGAAGACGATGTACACTATCTCGAAGCACTCGACGACGTCTTGGCAGACGAAGGAATGGACGACGTTGAGGACAACGAAGATGACGTG
This sequence comes from Neoboletus brunneissimus, assembly GCA_003316195.1. Taxonomy (NCBI): domain Eukaryota; kingdom Fungi; phylum Basidiomycota; class Agaricomycetes; order Boletales; family Boletaceae; genus Neoboletus; species Neoboletus brunneissimus. The sequence continues at coordinate 12,050 of QFEL01003324.1, forward strand.
ATGGACGACGATCCGAGCGATGCCGATGCCGATGCGGACATGGCATCGGGCGATGTGAACGAGCTCGTGATCACACGGAAATGTGATGGTATCCTCGATATTGTCCTCGTTGGCGAGGTACGTTCCTCAATTCATTTCTCTATCTCCATTTGTTGTGTGCTCGTTCTCACTCGCATCACCGCCCCCAGACGGACCTTCGGCACGGTCAGGCTTGGCATCATTACAAATTCTATGGTCGCGTCCGCGAGTGGGATGGTCTCGTTGCGCTTATCCGTATTCCTGTGAGTTCTGATCTTGTTTCTCCGTTCCCGGTTCGATGCGATGCGATGTGATGCCGCACGGGAAAAGGGGGGACGTGTTCCCAAGCACACTCATTTCTGACCTTGATCCGTCTTAGACCCATCCCGCAGGCGCATCGCTTGGTGTTTGGATCTTTACTGGCTACGTCGTTGGGGGCCAAAACTTTGTCGGAAACTGGCGCACGCAAACGCATCCTGGCGAGCCAGTCACGTTTGAGTCCGCGTTTGCCATGTCCAAGCGCGAGTGACACCGTACACGTGCGCCAATCCCACGATCCCCGCCAGTCACCACACACACTTTCACTTTTTTTTTTGGATTGGTTCGCATTGGACGACGCCGCTTTTGCATCTTGTGTTTGATCTGTATCGTATATACATAATACATACCCCACCTGCGGTGATCGCTGCACGATCACTTATCACGCGCAGTAGCATGTATACATTTACCGTAGATCTCCAACCACTGCATCTACATCTTCGTCTTCCATTTCCATGATCTTTTTTTTTTTTTCGCGTTGCATCTCGCTTCATTGTGTCATTGTGTCATCTTTTCTAGCATATGCTTCGTCCCGATTTACAGCAACGTTCCCCACCGTTCCGTTTCCATCATCCCATTTTTCTTGCATGGTGTATGTTAGCACTGCCATAATTCTGTAGTCACTGATGGATTCGGTTTCGTGTTCGGTTTTCTTTTTCTGGTCCATATCTCATCTTGTCGCATTCGCATCGCTCATACCCTCTGCATACATACATAATACGATTTTTTAGCCTAGGTTCCACTTACGTTGTGGTTCTCATGCATGATGCATACTTACACCATCTCCCCATCCGTAATGGACGGAAATACACTCGTCTTGGCATCGGTTTAATCATATCGCGTCCAATGGCTATGAAGGCGCTCGTCCAGAGTTGGTCACGTTGGACCGTTTACTCGCGCAAGTTCGCCGCCCCGTTCCCCCCTCTGGCCATGTGACACCAAAAGTTTAATATGGTTGGACGTGGGGTAATTCCGTCCACGTCTGAACCCCCGAACGCTCAGCGCTTGATCATTGGTGAGGGTTCGTGTTCGTGCGAGCGTGCGCTTTCGTTCCGTTTCTTTTCGGGTAGGACTCTGGACAGCGGGGGATCCATTCACGATTCGATGTTCGCACACTGTCAGCTGTTCCGAGTCCTTTTTATCCGATGGCCTCGTTTGGCTGGGTTTCTCAAATACGAGTACTTGATGAGTTGTGTGCTCGATTGGAGAGCGGGTGGTTTTTTGTTTTTTTGGCAGTGCTGCGACACGCGTGACACCGTATGCATACGATCACCGTGTTACCCGATGAAGCCCGCTCTTTGGCGGATGCGACGACGAGGACGACAGGGTCCGTCATCCAGATCATCGCTGGAAAACTGTTCGATCCGTATTCGTTGACGTTGTTGGAGAACCGGGTGATCAGGGTGAGTAGGGAGACGGGACGCGTGCTCGATGTGTCGCCTTGGCGTCCGAGTCTTGGAATGGGGATGGGGTCAGACGAGGTGATCGATCTGAGTGGGTTGACTGTCTTGCCTGGTTTCGTCGATGCGCATGTCCATCGTGAGCGACCGTCCCCCATCCGCTCCCGGCACACACACGTCCTGCGTACTGACGCGGACGATCGTCCTCCATTCACGGACAGTTTTTCTCCATCCTTACTCGGAGACGTCATGGGAAGACCAACTGACCAAGGAATCGCTCGCCGAACGGACGATCCGAGCGACGGTGCATGCAAGGCAGACCCTCCTCGCGGGGTTCACCACCGTGCGGTACGTCGTCCTTAACTTGGCAGGTTTTTCCCCACACATCACGTATACCGTTTTCGCCACGTCCCCCCCACCCCCCCTCTTTTTTTTTTTGGGGGGGGGGGAACGCTGTCGCTTATCGGTATCATCGATAAGTCCTCCGGTCTCTCTTTCTGAACCCGGGTTCATCCCCCCCCCCCCGCCTCCTCCTCCTCCTCCTCCTCCGTTCGCCCTTTGCCGCTCACACGCGCGTGGATGTAGTGACTTGGGAACGGAAGGCGCAGCCGACGCCGACGTTGCGCTCCGTAAATGTCTCTCCTGCACGCCAAACGCTCACACGAACGCGCTCATCCCCGGCCCGAGATATTTTTGTGCCTCCCGCGCGATCGTACCCACCGGCAGCTACGGTACGATCACTCGTCCTCCCGCTTCCTTTTCTTTTCCTTCTATTTTCGTCCGTTCCCCCCCCGCCTTGTCGTTTATTCTCGCGTCCCCTGACCCTACTCATATCCGTCCTTATAGTGCTTCTTTGTTTATTTTTGTGTTGAAATTTATTTATTTTTTGTGGTTCCTTCGCTCTTCAAGGGGTTTCCTCTTTTTCTTCCCTCCCCCCCCTTTATTTCCACCCCTTATCGTCGCAAAGTCCGCTGATAGGTGGACATGGATAGTGGACATGGACAAGGGTAACGCACGGTACTGATCGGCTACATTACAACAGGGCCCAAAGGCACGCTCCATGTCAACAGCGAAGGCATCGACGGTATCACAGGCGCCCAAGTGGCAGACGGACGTGACGACTGCATCAAGGCTGTCCGTCGACAGATCGGCGCTGGCGCGGATTGGATAAAGGTAAGGGGCACATCTAGTTGTATGCGCGTGTATGCGTGTGTATGCGGGCGTTGACGAGCGGTCTGGCAATCATCCATCTTATGAACATGTCGTGCACGTACATATGCGCCGCGTTCTTGGGCCCTGGTGCAAATATGGAACGCGCGTCGTGGGGTTTGGGCTTCGTTTTTTGATACACGTTTTCCCTATCCGCCCGCCCCCCTCTCGTATCTGCATGCGTTTGGAACGGTTTGGTCTGGATCTTGGACGTGTGTCACATCGGATCGGGTAGATTTATGCAGGTGAGTGGGTTCAATTGATAGTGTTTTTTTTATTTAAATTCTTCTCGTGGCGTCCTGTCATCCTCGTTGTCGACGACTTGTCGATAATGGGGGTCTAGACTGTCGTTCATTTCCGCTCACATTTGTTTTTTTTTCCTATCGCCTTCTCTCGAAATTGATGGAAGTTTCATTTTGGATGTAGATTACCGCGTCCGATCAAGGATGGGGGACGTCTCCGCGGAGACGGGACGCGCGTCGATGAATACGTTTAATGAGGAAGAATTGAGGGCGATGGTAGAGAGTGCGCATATGTATGGGGTCAAGGTGGCAGCGCATGCGACGGATGGGGGGACGATCGCGACGCTGCTGAGGTTGGGCGTGGATTCGATCGAACATGGCTATGATATTCTCTCTCTGTCGTCTACGAACATGGGTACGGGTACGGGTACCGACGCAGACGACGACGCAGATCCGAGCGGGACGCGCCGAGTGTTGCGTGCGCTCAAGCGGTCCAAGACGATATGGGTGCCCACGCTCGCGGCGTACTATACCCTCTCTCAAGGATCTGGCGACGCGGGACCGTGGGCGCGTGCGGCGGAGGCGTTCAAAGTCGCGCTCGAGGAGGGGATGGAGAATATTGCGTGTGGTGGGGACACGGGGGTATTCGCGCATGGTGCGAATGCGCTCGAGATGGTGTTGATGGTGCGTTTGGGTGCAGATTGGCGCAAGGTGTTGAGGTGGGGTACGCTTGGCGGGTGGGAGTGTGTACGGTCGATGGGGTGGGAGGGGCGGCGGGGGTTGGTGAGGATGGGACGGGCAGAGGCGGAGGCAGAGGTGAGGAAGGACGGGGACAATGAGGTCCCGTTTGGAGCGATTCGAAGGGGGTTCGCTGCGGATGTGATTGCGACGTGTGGGGATGTTGAGGGGGATTTCGAGAGCGCGGTGTCCGCGGAGCGTATTCGGTTTGTGATGAAAGGGGGAAGGGTGTATAAGCGTGATGGGAGGGCGGTTGAGTAAGATCGATTGTGCAATGGAACGGTCGTGTGTCGACGGATGGTGTGAATGGGGGTACGTGACGAGCGAGAGCCGTGGTCATTCGGGGGGATATCGATGGCGATTGACCGGTTGTCGTGTTGCTCGATAGGGGAGGGGGGATGCTTTCGTACTCGGCGTGCCGCCAATCTCGTCAATCTGGGAACGAGTAAAGGTCAGAGGGCGTCCATGCCGTGTCTACACAGTCTTGTCAAAACTTTCTTCTTCTCGTTTTGATGGGGTTACGTGTTGAGTTTGATGCTTGTCACACATGCGTATCGCGTTGATGTGGGTTTGCAGCCCTTGCAGGGTGTCGTTAGGGGGTTGTGTGTAGGGTGCTTGGTGTGGGAGATCCGTGGAGGAGGGGACGGATGGGCTCGAAGCTTGATAGCTCGCCGAGTTGAACGACGACACTTGCCTAATGCGATTGCGCGGATGGGCGCGGGAATGGGTTGGTCAGCGACTGTATAGCCTTTTCTTGTTCTTTTTTTTTTTTTCGTCGTCGACGACATGTCTTTTGCATCCCTTTCGCCATCCAATTCACCTCGGACTTACAATGTAAAGCAACTCGATTAAGTCTAGACGATGGCATTCTACGAAAAGCAACCCCCGCTTATCTGGTCGTACAACCCCTCCGAAACCCACCAACAAGTCAGGGCCCTTCGTTTCAGAATAAACCCTACACGAAGGGCTCGT
>QFEL01003326.1:0-11612 GCA_003316195.1 Neoboletus brunneissimus
TGGTGCTCACGTCGTATTTGGTATGTCGTTGTCCATGAGACGATCCGTCTCTACATCTGGAGATGAACGCACGTCTTGCAGGTGAAGTCGTCGAGGGTTACGACCTCGTCAAGGCCATCGAGAAGCTTGGAACTGCATCTGGAACCCCAAAAGCACGGATCAAGATCTCCGAGTCTGGGACTGTTTAAAAGGAATCGGGGTGGAAAGAGAAAGAGTATCAATGTTTTATTAGCACACGCCTTGCAGAATGTTGTCATCATTGTACGATTGCCAGGAAATGATTCTGGTTGGTACCGTTGCGTGCCAGGACTAGCGTCTCGAGTACATCGTTATCTCTTTTATTAGCTCTGATGTAAAAGACCAATCGAGATTGCGAACCGAGGTCATTGTATAAAGACGACATCCGTGTCACAGTGTCAACTTCAAACAGCCAAGTCTGTGGTTACCCCAGTCGTGTACCTCGTTACACCTTTGCAGGCTCGTCGTCTTCCTAATTCAATAACTGCTAGGATGGATCCTGGTACATCACAGACCATGTTCAAGTGTTTTCGTTCGTCACCGATCGCTACTATCCATTATCAGCTCATTGATCACCACAAGAGATCTTGTCATGGATCATGGTAGTGTTGTTGCAATATGAGGTTGAGGTACGAGCGGAGTACTAGTATCTCAAAAATCTGAGGTAGGACCTTGAGTCAGTTGTGTGCACACGTTATGATCAACATGCCCTACAACACTCGGAATCGAGTTTGACAATGAAAAACGACGTCCATATCGCGATACGACACGAACAACAGGTCCAGGAAGACATAAAAAGGAGGCAAAAAGTAAACTAGTCAACGAGGTCACAACCGTAAAAAAAGAAAACAGTTCAGCAAAAATGTGATTAAGGAAAAAAAAAGAGGCAATCATCCCCCGTTCATGACGTGTCTCTGCATAGGGTATATGATAAGCATCCAGACCATGACACGCGCGTCAGAATAAAAGCCAAGTCCATGACGATCACTATGGTTTTATATCACCCCAACTCCCAACGGCTCTCCCATGCTTGTGGCTGTGCCTGCTCACGCGACGACGAGACCGAGGGCGAGGGCGGCAGCCATGCTCACGCCAACGGGGATGTAGTTTGCAGAAGCAGCGCTGCTCTTGCTGGTAGAAGTCGACGACGCCGAGGCGCCAGAACTGGTTGCACTACCAGACGCCGCCGAGGTCGAAGCGGGGTAAGCGGAACCAGCTGCCTTGATTTCAAACTGGGCCGAGGCGTAGATCTACATGATACATGATCGTTGAGTACGTTGCGATTTCCGAAAGAAAACAAGTCGGAAAAACGTACATCAGAAATGTTTAGGTTGTTTGCGAGCGAGATGGTCCAGGTAGTCGAGGCAGCCTGGGTCGACTGCTGTTGGTTGACTGTGTAGGAGCAATCATAGTTGGGGACGCTGGCGATCAAGGCGAGAGGAGCAGCCAAGATGGAGGTGTCGGAGTTGGACAGGCTAGTTCGTTATTCATTCGAGTTAGCCTCGGACGTTCACACGCTGGAAACAAGCAGGACGAGACTGACACAACAGTATACTCGGTGTAGGGGGACGTGTTGCAAGTCCATGCAAGTGTGTTGTCAGAGCCAGAGACTGACGGAGGAGAGAAAAAAGAAGGTCAGATGGAGAGCGTCGAGGTGGGATTCCGGGACATACCCCACCAGGAGGAAGGGCTGGGATTGGTGATGGTAAGCTGCTGCGCAGAGACGGCGGCAACAAAGGCAGCAGTAGCGAGGATGCGGCGACCGAACATGGTGATCAACGTTTGGGGCGAGGAGGAAGGAATGCAAAGAGAGTGGTGCGAGAACGAGCGACGGATTAAAAGTGCTGGTTGTAAAAACAAGCAACCAAAAATACGAATTCAGACGCTTTCGGACTCGACTCGATCAGGCAATTCGTTCTCCGCTCAATCACTCATTGGCTCATTTCGGTTCTGACAGGATCTTTCAGAATTCAAACCTGTTGGCGGAAGATCATAAAGTTGACTACAGTCGCATTTCTAATCACACAGGGCTTGTCGTGTGCGACGGAAAATCCATGCGGTAGAGCAGCACCCGGTCCGAAAACGATGTGAGTAAAAAGAGCGATCTCAGGGGAGCGGATCACGAGCAAAACACAGCGACCGTGATGGCAGCGACGACGCCTTCGAGCATGACCAACGCCGGCAGTGCCCACGCACACCGATTGGCGCATCACGTATAACCTGTACCGTTTCTGGCGCTCCGTTCCCGACTTGGTGGGTTCAAAGCCTCGGGGGCGGTCAGTGACGACGAGAGGATGGCCGCGCCAGGAATACTCTTGTTTCCACCTTGGAAACTTGGTCGATATGTTGGACCTTCAAGGATAAGCGACCTTACTCGCATTCTCGTCCTAGTTCCGCACCATGCAGAATTCATGCACATGGGTGCGCTCTCGCAACGAAGACTGCATAGGATTGACTGCTGTGGATTGTGCCTTGCTACATATGCTGGTAAAAACGATCAACGCGACAGCCTCTTGCCAAAAAAAAAGACACTACGGGGATGCGACGGTAGGAGGCTGTAATTTGTCTCGCTTGTTGGCTACTCTCGCCTTCAGTTTTCTCTCTGCCACATCCTCGTTCTCCACCGTCATCACTTCAAAGGCATCTTGACTGCCCGCAAAAGAGCCAAAGAATGGTGTGGCTGGACTCAATGTCGACGGCGTACGGGATGAGTAAGTGAGCGCTGGTGAAACGACGGCTGGAGACTTCGGTGCTTCCTTGACAGTCGAATGCTGCTCGCCAAGTTGGGGGGATTTCTTGGTATAGATGTGTGATGCAGGCGAGGAGCGGAAGCGTGGGCCCTTGGCTTCCTCAGGGTAGGTTCGCGCATCGCCATGCGGGTACATATAGGTATGATTGAGTTCAATATTCTTCTCACAGGGGGTAGTGTTATTATTGCTATTGTTGTCGTTGCTGCTGATGTTGATGTTGTTCAGGTTGGTAGATGCTTGTAGCGAAGAGGGCTGCGATATTCTTTCGCCCAATGGAATAGACCGGCGATTGTTGAACGAGGAAGAGGAACAAGGGATCTGCTTGGATGTGGTTGATCGCTCTGCACGTTGGTAATGGCCTTTTGGTCGCTTCCCGTGCTCTTCGTAATCTGGTGGGGGAGGAACGATGCTGACGGCACGGCTGGGTGGACGCACAAATATGGTGCTCGTCGCAGGTACGTTAGGAGGACAGCTATCAACTAGTCCCGGAAGTTCATGAAGAGTCGGCGCGAAGCTGCGGGACGGGTGACCCATAGCGTGAAAGTCGTCCTCCGATATCGAAGACAAACTATCCTGAGAGAACATTGGTTTTCCACCAAGTCCTGACGCCTGGAGTGGCTCGTGAGATGCAGGATCGAAACTTCGAATGTTCGCACTGAGCTGTCTCAACGAAGGTATCGGTTCGAATATTGACGAGGATTGTGGTAATTGCGCCTGTAATTGGAGACGTTGCGCGTGCGCTTCAAGGATGAGCTCCTCGGCGGAAGTAAAGCCGTTGTGTGCTCGGGTATGACCTCGAGGCAACATGGGAAGTGGGTTGGGCGACAGAAGTGCGGCACTCGCGAGGGCCCGAAGCTGGGCCTGCTGCGTCATGAGGTATTTGTTGTCGAGAGCCAAGTTTCTCATTGTACTTTCCAACGATCCGTCATCGTAGCCCATGTTCTGTATCGATTGCAGTAGAGTGTCCATCTCCGACGTGATCGGGAGATCTGATGTGGATAATAATGGCGACTCCTTGTATGCATAACACAACTTGGAAGGCAACGAACGAGATGTAGGAAGCGTCCCGGAGTCCGAGCTGGGGATGAAGGTGGTATGATTGCCCAAGCGCGAGTTGGCGAGGTGCTGAGGCTTATTCCCCGCAACGTCGCGGACACCTGCTTGAAGTTCTTGGCCACGGAGATTCAGCAAGGCAGCCTGCGCGATGGTTAGCCGCGAAGGAGATTGGTCCCCATTCTTCAACGTCCTTTCGGCGCGCTATAAGTACCCCCCTCTTGAGTAAGAGTTGCCCAAACATACGCAAAAACACAAACCCTGAGTTCTCGTTGCTCAGCACTATCCGCAAAGCGCACAGAAATTCTGCAGCCGGGGTCGTCCCATCCGCGCACCATCCTTCCGTGCAAACGTTCGATAGTTTCCTCCGCTGCGGTACGAGTCTCGAGACTTTGATGCACGGTTAGGTGTTGACTGAAGGCAAGGGATGTTGAAACGTACCGGACAAACGCAATGATTCGAGGTGGATTACTCAATTTAGTCTTAAAGAAGCGACTACTTTTGATCTTATAGGGTAACATCAAAGCGGCAAGACTCTGTACAACCACACGTTATCAAGCTTTGTCAGTTTCCGTGGTACTGTGAAACGATACCTCTGCGTCTATTGACAACGGGAGCCTTGTGGTAAATTTAGTCATTATACTGCTACAAAAGGGGAACGATTCACCCTTCGATGTAGAGGTTAGTCGAGGTAGTGTCCTTGAGTTTCTCCATACGGGACTTGAAGGTATTCTCGTCCGGATCGGTCGACTGGGTGGCATTGTGCTGGGCGTATTCTGTGCCAGGGATCCGATGCACTTGCTACGGTGGACGATAAGGAGACACTCTGGAGTCGGGATACAACCCACCTTGGAAAACGAAGGATGAAGATTACGGTACTTTCGAAGTCCTTCAACACAGCTTTGAGCAGAGTCCATATCACTGAATCTAAGGATATATGCGAATATTTGAGTGGGTCACTATCCATGAAAAGTTTCAAGACGGTCTCACAGAACAAACCCATAGCCCCTATAACAGAAAGAAAAGGTCAGTCCCACCATGACGACGACAAAGATCAAAGACCAACGTAGGTTTCTCGCTCACGTGACGAGTGAATGTCCGAACGCTTTTGATGTCACCAAACGGTCGAGCGAGAGCGAAGAGATCTTGTTCGGAGAAATGAGGAGGGAGGCCATTGATATAGACATTCGGGGTCTGTTGAGAAGTGGCAGATATCGATTCAGTCGAGGATGCTGTAGTCAACGTGCAATGGGAATCTGCAGAGTCCGTGAAAATGCGGTCGTATGTAGCCGCGGAACTAGATGCACCCGGAAAACTAAAAGAAGCTTGTACGAGGGAGGATGTTATCGAAGCGCTATGGATAAAACTAAGCGACTTACGTGTGATGGACTGTCGAGACTTTGTAGGAAAAGAAACTGAGTCTACAATACCGGAATCGAGCGATTGAGACGAGAGTTTTACAGGCTGGTCGCGCCGCAGTGATGTTGCAGGCTCTGGCAGGATAAGACAAGAGGGGTTACTATTGATTGAGATGGGGGTTGTGATCAGGTTTTGCGAGGAGGAATTAGGCTGGACTCTTGACGGGATCGCAGACATGGATGTACTGGTACTGGCGGTGCTGTGGCGAGAGGATGGCGCAGGTGGTGTAGGTGGTGCGGGAGACTGGCTAGGTAATGGTGAGTCGGGTTGTGGTCGTGTGGCGTGCTCTGCGGAGTTGTTTGGACAGCCGCGTGGGGGGGATATAACAGGGCGGGTACGGGGTTCGTCTAAAGTCGTTACGGGAGTTCGCGCCGGCGAGGAAGGGGAAGGGCACATGGCGGCGAATCGGTGATGCTCGAGTGGGAGAAAGAAAAGCCAAAGAAGCTTGAATCAGCGGACTTGACGTAAATAGTGCGCTGTAACAGTTGTGGGGGGAATCTAAAAAGAGGAAGTAGGTGGATGTGGGGGGAGAAGAAAAAAGAGGGTGGGGGGGAAGGCGTGCGGACGAAAAGACGGGATTCTTTATATCCTTTGGAGAGGGCCGACGCACGGGCCCGCTCTGTGGACGGAAAGAGGAAAACCCCGAAAGGAGGGTCAGAGGCATCCCCGAAGGATGCCTCCGCTAGCCTCGTGTCACGTCGAGCTCGAGACTGGAAAGTCGCTGCCCAAATTAAGCAGGTCTTCAAGTTCATTTCAAACCCCGATGCCAAATCAGGAAGTTGCCATCCTGCGCCAATGATCGCTGCAATGAGCACGTCGGTGACGTTCTCCGGATCATTCGGAGAAAAAACCATCGCGCCAGAGTGCAATACCGTTTCAGCATGACGTACCAGCAAGCTCGCGAATGGACACCAAAAGTCACTGGAGTGTGTGAGTGGCGTGGACTAACCATGCAACCGTCACCATGCAGAGTCTAAGTGGTCCGGTGCGGAGTTTTAAATAGGCTCGACAGTTTCAAAAGTCCGCCAGCGTTTAGAATTTTGATCCTTGACAGCTGCTGGCATTCAAACGCATCATGCAAATTCGCTGTGTATGTGAGTGGTGCACCATACGTTAGGTCATTCGAGGAGTGCTTTCTCGTGTACTCGCCACGGAGAATTATGGAACACGATCTTACAGCTCATAAAGTCTTGAATCATTTCCCAGACACGCGTAGCCCAGTGAGCTCTTACCGCAGGATAACTCAGAGTCTCAAACACCATCCCTTGCATCGTTCCTGTAACGTGTCAGTGATGTCACTACTGTAACTGAGCAGATGATCAACCTTTTCGCACAGCATGTAAATTTCCTCGGTTAAAGATACTTATTTATGTGGTAGTAGCTGCGACTCCCCTTCCGATTTCCTCTTGGTGATCGATCGAATAACCCTTGCAACATTTTGAGCGTCGATGTCTACCCAATCGTGAGTAGTCATAAAGTCGTTTGCGAAGATATTGCACACATCTCTTCCATTTCGATACAGGGAGATTATCCGAGTGGGCAATCTCGTAGCTTTCAGTACGTATCCGTGCTCCAACTCCGCTTCTCCAGTGACGATCCTTCACAGTAATCCTCCTTTATGATCAGCTACTCACATTGCCTACGGAGGTGCGCCACTTTTGGCGGCGACCGCGTTTCAGCTTGGGTTTTGTGTTGTTTATGACCACTCGTTACTTCGCTCTATGTGTTCGCGTTCTCAACATGACACAAGTATTCATGAAAACAAGGCCTGTTAATGATCCAGTATGTTAGACCACTATTTTCTTGTTCCATTCACAAAAGACTCCATTTAGGTGTGGGTTATCTCATTGTCTGCCAAAGTGAAATATAACCGTGATTGCTTCAGTTGCGTTTCTGTGCAAATGATCGAGCGTGCTGGTGTCTTGACCGTCCAAATACTCTGTACAGGTAAATGAATCTGTTGTTGCCTTGGACCACATCGGGGGACCCTGAAACTGTACAGCCGTTATGACAATACGTGTTTACGCACTCTGTAACAAAAACTGTCTCGTATTGGCAATCTTGTGCATTATCGCCATGGTACTTTTCGGCTGCAGCATTGTAAGTCTGTTCCCCCGGGGGAGACATGACCGGCTCCTCTAACTTGGGATACCTGACATCAGTCGGGCTTCACCGTTACCTTGCCCGGAACACATGATAACCCAAATGTGGTGGGCTGCACTCACTATTTTGACTCGGCCACGTGAGTCTTCCTCATATTTCACCACCATCTCATGCACGAGCAGTGTATCCATTCTCTCTACAGGTCCCTACGTAGGTGTTTCATTGATCGGTCATTGAGGAACCACATATTTTCAATCATTGACCGCGGGATTTTGGAGCAGATTTAACTGTCGTGTGGGGTGGTCAAATGGCATATGATGCTATTATCTTCTTACTGACTGTGGGGAGGTCATATTGTGTTGGCAAGGTAGGTGACTGTTCGCTTATAGATATCTTGCTGCGCGATGGTCAGTATTTCATTGTTGATGTGTCTGATCCATGCATTCTGATATATCCTTTACATAGGTTCGATGTACTTTGCGTGAGTAGACACCTCTTTTATGTTGCCTGAGAACCTCACGGCTGCGGACAGAGTTGTATCTGGCGCGAACGTTGCAAACATAGTCATCTTGTTGGTGAGGTGCCACGTTCTCAAAGCGTATTGGACAGAATCTGAAACGCCCGCTGTCTAGCTAGGGAGCGTGAGTGATTAGTCAAGCTTGATCCGTGTCCCAACTAATCAGCGCATGATTGAAACATCTGCCCTTGTTCTACTAGCCTCCTTACAAGATGGTCACCGGCAATCTGACCAATTCGTAAGTACTATATTCGCATCGCCCCACTAGCACGAGAAACATCGACAACCTGACCATGTGACACCCCACACAGCTTGACGGCGATTATGGTATCGCGGTTGACACTCAACATACAAGAATCCGCCCGTCGGGGTTTAGAAAGTAGTTCCGACAGCAGCTACCCGTACATGACGACCCTCGTCCCACTCGATGACCTTCCTTTCTCGACATCCGTCGACGACCCGGATATATGGCCGAGCCAGCGAAATAGTGGGATGGACTCGCGAAGAGGAAACGGGGATAGCTACGAAGAGCGGAGCGCTTGAGCATGCGCTGGTGATGATATGTATCCCAATTACCGTACATCGGGCCTACGCACGCTTGCAGGTTGCATCAGGTATGTACTTGCCAGACAGTGTTCTTCAGCAGCCGCCAAGGTCCCATAATGACGACTGGCAATCTCCACAAGTGTTGCGGGACTTGTATCCCCTTCCTCATGACCAGATTACGCCCTCCGCACCGTGTTTTCCGGGATCAGTACTCACTGGGCGCAATCAAGCCATTCCGTTCTGATACCGGGAGTAGTAACCATAACATTGACATACATACATACATACATACAACGACCAACACGGGAGACAAGCGGAAATGATCATGATACATCCATCTCACTTATCTGACGCAGCTCTCGTGGTTGAAACGTTTGATGTGGCGTATCGGAATCGGTATCACTTAGTGCGGTTAAGTCGTCGGTGGCGAGGTCTAAATCTGCAAAGTCTGCAAGTGCCGTATACTGCTCAGCATATTCAAGGAGTTCTTCTTCCTCCAAGACATCAGGGGTTGGTTCCGTGCTACTCGACTTTTGTTCTGGAAACGCGAATAAGTGGGATACAAAGTGCGTCCTCACCAGACTTACCTTGCAGCTCGCTTTCCCACGCACTCGCGTCCTCCATATCCGGATCAAACGAAGAGCCAACTTCGATGGCATACGACACACGGTACGAATGCTTCTTCTTGTGGTTTGCACTTTGCACGATTCTGCGGAAGAGCTAGGTTCCGTCCACCTCTTATCAGCGGAACACACCGGGACGCCGACATACGTGAACGCACCTCATCTTGCATCACGACGTCATCCGACTCCTCTTCGTCGTCACAGTCCATGAATACGTCAAAACACTTGTCGCTGCTTCTCCGTGAGTTAACAGCCCGCTCGCGTAACTTTTGTGCGTGTTGTCTACACCGGGCTTGGAAACGTTCTCTGAGAAACACTTTTTGCGGGTCGTCCGACGTTTGACTACCGGCGCGAAATAGGAGCTTTACAGAGGCTGGGGTGACAGGTGAGCGGTAGGACGTGGATGTCATGGGTTTATACTGTGCGCGTCGCCGTTCCTGTACTTCGTGTGTTGGAGACGAGCAGCTCGGAGACGCGAGAGGGGAGGAACTCGTGGGCTGATGACTCCGCGCCGAATAGTACGACGAGCGACTGGGTGTGGAGCATGCGAGAGAGAAGGGGCTGGACGAGTGTACGCTGGAGAGCAACATGTGGTACTGTCGATGCGACGTTTGGGCCACAGCAAGAATAAGCAACTGAACGCGCTCGCGACGAGATCGTTGAATGAATGTGGCGCGCGTTTGTTGACGTTTGTTGACATGTCACGCTTTTCTCACGTGACCTACTTTTATGCGCGCGGATACGTAGTTAGCCAAGTACTTGACTTTGCGCATCCATGAGGTGATTCATTCATTTCACTCAAATATTCATGTCGGACGAAATGAAACCCAGGCCAGGGATCCCGATGTTTGTATGCCATCAAAAATGTCTCTAACCGTAATTTCGTGCATTCTGTTGGTGAGTTCGTCTTCAGTACACAGACCCCATCCTGTCGTTTTCGATATGGTCGCCACACTCATCGTACGACACGCGGGGCTAGTGAGCAGCTTGAGCCGCTTAGTTGCCATGTGCTGTTCGAGTTCTGGACTTCTCTAACATTCTTTCCTCACGATGCCCTGGCCGTGGAAGGCGTCTCATCCCACGTCGGGCATCTTTTCGACGGCTTATCTTCACGCTCCGTCATAGCATTCGCAAGAGAATTTTACGCCGCACCTTTCTTCTACCTAATCAGACTTTGAGACTTCAACCATACGTCCTATTCAGTCGATGTTTTACGTCACTCCTTTTGGCCACGATCCAAGGTGTGTAAAGATCTCCGTGCCGCAGTAAATCTGTCTGACGATGCTGAGAAACCTTGAGTTTATTGCATGTCACACGGTATGACTGACAACGAAAGAATCGGTATTATGCAGCCTGTGTATCCTGATGCAAAGCTAACAGAGTATGTTATAGGAAGTCTTAATTGCTACTGCTATCTTATCCAACCGGGAGATACTGGGTCATCGGAAACAGATTGCTTTTCTTAACCTCCAGGCTGGAACTTATTTAAACAATGGGAACGTGTGTGCCATGGGGGTGTGATGCTGCTGTTAACGGTACAACGATTGAATGCCGTATTCCCAGCAATATGTCCATGTTGAAAACGCACGACCAGCTCTCCCTTCCTGTGGGCGCGGAAGTGCCCGCACGGCTCATCTGCGAAACAAGGTCAGGCCAAGATGCCAGATAGTCGTGCCGAAAACTCAAATTACGGACCTGGATTTCCTTTTTGCCAGCCGTCCTCCAATCAGAGCTCTCAAACACGTGTGGAGTAGTCGTTAAAAGCTGGGCGTAGTTTACAACCTTACACCCAACGACAAAACAGCAGGCTGTTGTTTTTGTTTATGCACAGCGCCTGGACTTTTGGGGCCCGGTCGAGCAGATAAGCTCAGATGAGGTCGCAAGTCAAGATTAAAAATGCAGAAAACCTGACGGCGATCAAGACCCTACATTAAGAGCTGGTTCGGTAGCTCTAATACGAGTTGCTAAAGTTGGCTAAGACACAGCCGAATTATCGGCTGAAGGCTCAATGATTCGGCAAGAGGCGGTTGCGCCGTCTGGCCGAGAGATGGAGTTTGAAAAGATATCGGATGGCGTGTGTGGCCGTCAATTGCCATATCTGAATACTGTCAGATTTTTGGACTGAGCTTGACGGAGGCTGGTGGTGTTTCAACTTTGATGTTGACACATCCCGCCAGCCGACCTATAGCCGACCTTAGAGCCTGTATAGCCGACTTTAGCAACTTATATTAGAGCTACCGAACCAGCTCTAACTGACTGGCAATTGAGGTCAAGTTCAGTGAAATGGCTAGCGTTAGCCGACAGTAGCCGACAATCACGACCACTACCCAGTTCACAGAAGAGAGTCGAGGAGATTGAAAGCGCTGTTTCAAAAAGACGGCACTCGTAATGCTGTGGTCAATGATGTGGATACCATGCTGCTTTGCATGCCCCGGAACCTCATTTTTATTCGCGAGTAAACAGAAATACTCAACTGGGTGTATGGTGAAACGGCCCATCAATTGGCAACTAACTATATCAATCCATGAGTTCCGACCCGCTGTCAAAGCATATGTGACAGCGGGGGATTATGAGGGCGTCCAT
>QFEL01003328.1:3535-21116 GCA_003316195.1 Neoboletus brunneissimus
AGTTCAGACCATGTTTGTGTGTCTCTCAGTAAGGGGAGAGAAGGGAAGCATGGAAGATGTTGTGGATCTTCTACTGGGGCAGGAGTTTTAGTTGGAAAGCCACTGAGGAAACCTTTTTTGTAATTTCAAATGGTCCGGTCCTTTTAGGACTTAGCTTCCAAGATGGGCTTTGCAATTTCAAATTCTTTGCCTCCAGCCATATGCAGTCTCCTACTTTCCAAGAGGGATAGGAGCCATGTTTCCTGTCTTTCATCCAGAGTTGAGAGATTCATGAGCGGCAACTGCCTCTTTTCAGGATTCCTCAATGAGGGAGAGTCTGGACTCTAGAGTGGGGAGAAAGGTTTTCCCAATTGGGGGGTAGCTTCGAGGGTGGTAGCCTAGCATTAGAAAGAATGGGGTCTTCCCCATCACTGAATGAGTATTGGCATTGTGGGAATACTCAGCCGAAGGAAGAAGTTTCACCCATTGGTGGGGACAACCATTGCAGAAGATCCGTAGGTATGTTTCTAGCTCTTGATTGTACCTTTCAGTTTCCCCATCCAATTGGGGATGGTACACAGTGGAGAGGGTGACGTCATAGTGGAGGAGTCGGGCTAATTCCCGAGCAAAGGCAGATGTGAATTGGGGACCATGGTCTGAGATGAGTTTGTTGTGCAACCCAAAGCATTTGAACACATGTTTGAAGAAAAGTCAGGCTATCCCTGCCACGTCAATGGTCTTAGTACAAGGGATCAAAATTACCCCCTTACTAAGCCCATGGTCAACTATGACCATGACAGAATCAAACCCCTGGCTCTCGGGAAGGTCAGTGATGAGGTTGATGGATAAATGAAAGAAAGAACAAGAGGTTGCGATGTCAAGGGAGACAAAGGGGGTGGTAGTGGGGTGGGTTTGCACCTTATTGACCTGGCAAACTGCACATCCATTGACGAATCACCAGACAAAGGAGGCGAGTCTGGGCCACCAATAGTCTCACGAAAGCATAGCCACTGCACAAAGGTGTCTGCCATGTCCGCCCTCCAGGGAAGTATGTGCTGACTTCACAAGGTCAGTCCAGGATGTCTTGGGAATGTAGAGCCATCCCTTGAAATATAACTTCCTATCCTCAAATTTCCAGTCTTCTGCCAAGGAGCAGTTGAACAGGGGAATGTGTTCTTCCATGGCTTGGACAGCTTGTAGGATCAGGAGGTCTGTGGCCGAGGATTGGGCAATCTTGTCAGCAAACATCAGGTCTAAGGAGTGGACCTGCATGTCGAAAGTGGATTCAGGGAGGATCTGGACCTGGGCATTGTCCTCCAATGTGTCAATGCAGTCTTGCCACAATGGAGCATCTGCTGGGACCATGGCTGTCCCTGGAAGGGTGAGGAAGTTGAGGTCAAAGTCCTGCAAAAAGAGGAGCCAGTGGGCTTGTCATCTGAAGAGTTTCCTGGGTTCTTTGAAATATGTCAGGTTTTTGTGATCTGTCAAAATGGTCACAGGAGTGTTTGTGCCAAGGAGATACTATCTCTATTCCTCCAGTCCATGGAGGACTGTGAGGAGTTCCCAGTCATATATGTCATAGTTTTGCTCTGCAGGGGAGAATACCTGGGAGAGATACCCACAGAGTTTAAGATCTCCGTTTCCACTTGGTTTCATGAGGACTCCTCCAGATGCGGTAAGGGATGCATCAGTCATAAGGGTGAAGGGTTTGGTGGGGTCGGGGAAGGCTAGAGTGGGTTTTGAAGTAAAGGCTTGTTGGAGAGTTCAGTAGGCTTTCTCTTCTGAGGCCTCCCATTGCCATGGCTGGTCTTTCTTGGTAAGATCAGTCAGGGGTTGTGCGATGTTTGAAAAGTCGGGGATAAACTTCCGATAGAAGTTGCAGAACCCCAGGAATGACCTGACTTCTTTTACTGATCATGGAGTTACCCAGTCGGCAATAGTGGACAATTTCCCTGGGTCCATCTTAACTCTGTCCTTTGAGATACACATCCCCAAATATTCCACTTCTTCTGCCATGAAGATGCACTTCTCCAATTTGAGGTACATCTCATGTTCTCGGAATTACTGGAGGACTTTCTTAATCCATTCCTTGTGGATGGTTGGATTAGAGGAATGGATAAGAAGGTCATCCATGTAGATTATAAGCCATCCTTTGGCTAGGTAGTCCCCGAATATGTCGTTCATGCAAACTTGGAATGTGGCCAGGGAGTTGCACATTCCAAAGAACATTACCATAGGCTTGAAGAGGCCAAACAGGATGAGGAAGGTGGCCTTCCAACAGTCCTCCAGTTTGATCAGGACATTGTTGTATCCCCAATGGACATCAAATTGGGTGAAGACCGATGATCCCTTCAACTTGTCCATTAGGTCAGAGACAAGGAGGGACTTCTGGTGTCTTGGGCTCTGAAGAGGGCATTTTTGATGATTTGCCAATCATATTCTTTCATCGGGATATCCTATCGATGTCCTTAACCTGTTTGACAGGATCCCTTTTGTCACCATAGATGTTACCAGGTCTGGTAGGTGGGTGCTGAAGGCACTCTGACTTTCTAGGTAATGCAGGGGGTGCTGCAGGTGGATGAGGTGCCCTTGGAGGAGTCTGGGGTGCCTGAGGAGGTGGTGCAGCAGGTGCTGGCTCTTCCTCATCATCTGCAGGGAGCTCTGGACTTGGAGCTTTGCGATTAGGAACTTTTTCACAGGTGCAGGGCACTCCAGTGTCTGAGTCATCAGAGTAATCCTCCAGTTCTGAGTGCCTATCTGTATCATGGTGAGGTGGAGGATTGCGAGGGGCATGACTGATCAGCCTATGAGGCTTGGCCCCTGGACAGCGAGGAAATAGGTGCTTATCAAATATGGCATGAGCGCTCACAGACAAGGCATTGTTTGGGCACATAAACAGCCAGTTTGAGCCCGATCCATTTGCTACTCCTAAATAGATCATTAGCTGCGATTTAGGCTACAGCTTGCCTGTACAAATCTCATCGGGAAGATGCACATAGGCATCACATCTGAATACCCTAAGGTGCGAGATGAATGGCTGTTCCCCTGAGACGAGCTCAAAGGGGGTCTTCCAGTTCATACGAGCCAGAGACGTACAATTGTGCACATGGACTGCATGATCAACAGCAAACTCCCAATAGGAATCAGGGAGGCAAGTGTGAAGTCACATCGCCTGAGCCTTATTCATTATGGTGTGAATAAATCGCTCAGCTCTGCCATTTTGCTGGTGCACATGAGGTGCGGACTGGAGAACTTTAATGCCATTATTGGCCATATATTCCTTAAATGCTTTGGAGGTGAATTCCCCACCAGCATCTGAGTAAAAGCCTTTGATTGTGGTGTTATACTGGATTTTCACCATGGCCATGAACTGTTTAAAGGCACATAATGCCTGATCCTTAGTTTTGATACATTGGATCCACCCATGTGAAGTATAATTGTCATAGAAGATGATCATATACTTGTATTTATGGTACAATTCAATCTCAAATGATTTGAGATCTGAATGAATCAACTCAAAGGGTGTGCTTGCATGTTGCTTACTCTGAGGGAACGACTGATTGGGTTGTTTTCCAAGTTTGCAACCAGGACAAAAAGGTGCTTTCAATGGAATTAGGATTTCCGGAAAGTCTTTGACATGCTTCCTCACAGCTTTGATAACATCGTGTGAGGGGTGACCGAGCCATTGATGGACGAGCTCAAAGTCAAGTGTGTTGATTGTTTCTGCATTTTGGTGTTGCTGATGCAGAACAGCAGGAGCACGTACCCAATACATAGTATCGGTTCCATGAGAATGGAATGACAGAACCACTCTACGTTGCTTGCAGTGATAGAAATCAATATGCCTGGGCAAATTCTGCACACTGAGCTCAGGATCATGCAGGAGCATACCTATAGAGATTAGGTTGATCTTACAATCTGGCATGTAGATAACCGGCAATAGTCGCACAATGGTACCTTCCCAGTTGATCAGAACAGAGCCCATTCCTAGTATAAGAGCTACACCATTTGCAGTGTTGGAATATTGTGGCTTGTTGAAGGGTTTGTACTCGACAAAGTCCTCAAGATGTGAAGAGAAGTGTGATGAAGCACCTGAATCTAAAAGCCATAAATCACAATAGTGATCCCTGACAAATTTCTTGCCTTTACCAGTATGTTTAGTACAGTTGTCACACATGGTGTATGGTTCAGGCAGTGTAATAGATGTATTGTTGTTACTATCTACTACAGGGAGCGAGCTACATGAAACTAATGAATGCACACGCTATGGGGCAAACATTTGTGGGTCAGCTGTATAGGAGACAGTGAGTGAAAAGTTGCATTGGGAATCCTCTTCCTTGGATTCAACCGGTGGCTCATCATAGAACTGCGCCAGGAACCAATCTTTCTCCTGATCGGACCACCTGAGGGAGACTTCATCAGCATCAGCCAATGCGTTATCAACCTTGGCAATAGTTGCAGACATTTTGATGTCTGCGGAGGTAGGAAGCTCCTCTATCCTTGAGAAGAGCGGGTGAACAGGGGTGAAGGAAGTTTCACACACCTCGAGGTGGCGGTTGGCAACCTTATCCACATTGTGGACGGTCTGAATCATTGGCGTCTCGCCAATGCAGTGAAGGAGGGAAATGGCATTCTGCACATGTGGGAATGTGGGAGGACCGTAGTGAGCAGCTGCGGGGCAGTGAGAGAGGACGTGAGGGTTGACAATGGGAGAGGGAAGTGTGGGCGATGGCAAAGAAGAGCTTGAATTAAAAAATGTGGAGGAGGGGGCAGTGAAGGCAAACAAGGTGATAGCCTTGGGCATATTGGTGTGCACACCTTGTTTCACCTTCTTCTGCTTCACTTTTCCTTGCTTTGAGCGATTGCCGCACTTGTGTTGCTGCTTGTTCTCCCCCTGGCCAGACTGGCCTGATGCCTGTCCCTGGCCTTGCTGCTGCTGAAACTTGGGGTTGCCTCCTTTCTGCTTGACGGTGGAGTTCTTGTTGGCATGTTGAGGGCCGGAGGGTGCACCTTTGATAGGGTGCATGGCGACGTTCTTAAGCCAGGCCATTGTGACCTGCTTCTCATAGTTGGTGAGGGTGGTGACCTTGATGGTCGAGGAGGCAGCTTTAGATGAAGAAGCTGCCATTGAGGAGGCAGCAATAGAGGCGGTGTTAGCCATGTGCACAACATGGTCGGTGTACTTTGGAATCTTGGTGAGGACGATCATCTCCAAGATTTTCGGAGGAATGCTGTAGTCCAGCTCATGGAGCTGGGCGAAATGGCTGTTGAGCTTGGCGAAGGCGGGAGCAGGGTGAGACGTTTCAGGGATGATGAGCGCATTGAGCACTTTGAACTTGATGAAGGCAGCGGCAAAGGTCATGACATCATACTTATTCTTGAGGTTGTTCCAGATGCTTTTGGCAGTCTGATTTGGATTGAAGGTAGGAAGCAAGTGCTTTTCAATGCGGAGACACATGGCACCGACCACCTGGTCATCCTCATCCTTCCATTTGTCAATAGCATCCTGCTTGGCCTTTTGGATGTTGGTAGCATCCACGGGAGTAGGGCAACTGTGGATCATGACCAGATGCCAGAGACTCTGGAAGTGCAGATACATCTGCATCACCTCAGCCCAGGCACAGTAGTTCATGCTGTTGAGCATGGGAACAAAGTTGAAGGTGTTGGTGTTGGAAGACATGTTGATAGCTAGAGATGAGAACTGTAGACAATGTTGTCAGTAACCTTCACCAGATCTTAGAAAAGATGGAAAGGGAGGAGTATGAGACTCGCTCGACAAACTGAAGTCTAGCTGAAAAATGGCATAGTCTCCCCCTGCAGCAGAGGTCTTATCTCGTAGTTTGGGAGAGAGAGTTGCACTGATAACTAACAATACTAATGGCAAACAAGTCGCACTGGAAGTACCACTGCCAGGCATATTATCGCACTTGGCACGAGGGAACAACTGAGGAGTGGGGCGAACAAGTCATGTGCCACATGAATGGGAACGTTCAGGAATATCAGGGAGCCGTTGGCCACTGGCTTTCACCAGATTGCCACTCAGGGCTCATAACCTATCAAGAGGATCAAGTGGCCTTGTATGACGGGATGCAGCACAGTGAGTGCTGTACCGAGGGAGAAAGGGCCCTATGGCTACATACCTGGGGTTGGGACTGATGTGTGTGGTTCATGTTCAAGAAGGATTGAAACTCCTATTGTAACTCAGTCGTGACTTGTGAACTAAGTAGTCGAAGATACATGCTTATGTAATACTACTAAATACTAGTGTAACTACGCTATACTTCAACAATAGATATCGTAGTTTTGCTCGGCAGGGATGAATGATTGGGAGAGGTAGGAGCAGGAATGCCAATTGCTGTTCGAGTTTGTCTGGAGGAGGATTGCCCCAGAGGCATACTTTGATGCATCAGTGGCAATGGCAAAAGGGGCGGATAGGGCGGGGAGGTGAAGGATTGGTTTCTCAAGGAAGAGTTGCTTAAGCTGTTGGAAGGCCGATTCGCAGACAGGGGACCAATCCCACTCAATTGCTTTCTTGGTAAGGTTGATGAGGGGGCAGGCAATGTTGGAGTAATTTGGAATAAACCAGCAATAGAAGTTGGCAAAGCCAAGGAAGGAGTGGATTCCCTTGACATTGGTGGGTTGGGGCCAGGCGGAAATGCCTTCTAGTTTCACTGAGTCCATGGCAAGTTGGTCAGGTTTGACAATCATGCCAAGGTATTTGACTTCTTCTGCAGCGAAGGTACACTTTTTGAGCTTCAAGTGGAGGTCTAGCTTGGTCATATGTTGGAGGACACGCTTGGTTTGTTCCTCATGGGTTTTTGTGTCAGGGGAGAAGATAAGGAGGTCATTCATGTAAATGATAAGCCATCCTTCTGTGATCATGTCAGAGAACAAATCATTCATGAACTGTTGGAATGTGGCGGGGGAGTTGGTCATTCCGAAAAACATGACCAGTGGTTCAAAGAGGCCCCTATGGGTGATGAAGGTGCCTTTCCATTGGTGTCCATCCTTGATTCAGACATTGTTGTGCCCCCATTGGATGTCAAACTTGGTGTAGAGATGGGAGCTGTGGAGTTTATTAACAAGGTTGGATATTAACAGGAGAGAGTAGGCATCTCGGACCATGTGTTCATTTAGGTATCAGTAGTCTTGGCATGGGCAAAGGGAGCCATCCTTCTTTTTGATGAAGAAGAAGGGAGAAGCCTGGGGGGAGTTTGAGGGGTGGATCTTTCTGGTTTTAAGGTTCTCATCAAGAAAAGCTTCTGCCACAAGTTGTTCTTCTGGGGTGAGAGGATAGGCTTTGGCAATCTTTGGAACAAAGGATTTGTCAAGGTTGATTTTGTGGTCATAGGAATGGGATGGTGGCATGACTGTAGCTTCTTCATCAAAGATAGACACAAACTGGGATTATTCTGGGGGAAGGACAACAGGTTTTTTTGTAGCTTCTGCTGCTATGGCGAGGTTGGTAGCAGTGGTCAACTTTTGGACAAGGAGGGAGTTCCTGGAGATAAAGTGAGAACTGCATTTGAGGATGTGGTTGACAGCGTATTCTGTATAGGTGGCCCTAATCCAGTCATTCTCAGATAGGTGGTCAAGGTAGGAATAGAGGTGAGTATTTTCCGAGGGGGTAGTGTGGACGTGCCTGCAAAGGCAAGGGAATGTCAGGCACCGGAACTTGGAGTCATGGTGGTGGGTGTCTGTTACTTGGGTGAGGAAAAGCTCCTCCGATTGGTCAATGGATTTGTCAAGGTGAATACTGGGGGTGGCCCAGTCGATGGTTGGGTTAGTGGAGCAAAGTCAGGGGAGGCCAAGGATGAGGTTTTCATGTCTGCAGTTCATAACATGGAAGGTTACTCGTTGGGCAATTCCCTCAATGTTGACAAAGAGGTTGGCTGTGAACTTCATCATCCCATCCTTGTTGTAGGAGGCATTGATGTTGCGGACCAGGACAGGTTCTTTTAGGTGTTTGATAGGGAGATGGTTCTTGTGGACAAAGTCCCAGTCGATGCAGGAGATGTCTGCACCACTGTCGATGAGGGCTTGGGTTTTGATGGCTTTAAGGGTGTGTGAGGGTACAATTACTTGGACAGAGATTTGCATTTTCTTGGAAATATCTCGTACTAGTACAAATGCACAAGAGGAAGTAGGGGAAGGAGGTGTTGAAGCTGCTTTCCCATTTAAAAACCCAGAGAGGTATAGTGAATCTGACGTATGGCCAGGATATCTTCTTCATCATCCTTGCAATCAATCAGATTTGGAACATCATCCTTTTCCTTCCCTTTCCCTTTGTTTTTAGTTTCTTTGGCCACAGCATTCACCTGCTTGTGGGGGGAGGCGAAGTGCGGGCAGCAGGAGGACATATGGCCCGGTTTACGGCAACAGAAGCAAAGCTTCTTCTCGATGCACTGCTTTTTGATGGCTGGGGTCATCTTCTCAACTTTGATGGCCAAGGTGTCCATCGCATTAGGATCTTTCTTAGGGGTGGGGGAGGCGAAGGACTGATATGTCTGTTGATAGGGTTGTTGGTTTCTCTTGGCAATCTTGTTGGCTCACTTCCATTGGGTGTGGAAATGAACAGCCTTGGAGTACCAGTCTGCGAAGGTGCTGAAGTTTATGATTGTTCCAACGATGGCCTGTTTTCAAAATGATTTGGCCCAAGTCTTTGCGGTTCCCTCCGTCATGTATGAGAGGGCGAAGGTGACTTTCTTGTCTTCCGAGTTGTAGATGTCACTATTGACAATGAGATAGAACTGGATAGTGTCCAGCCAAGCCTCAGAGTTCTTGTAATCTCCATCAAAGGCTTCAGGGGATCTGATGTGGAGTTTGACAGGTTTGGTTGAGGACATGGTGGGGAATGTTATAACTCACCTAGCCCCTATCCCTTTTTCAGCTCAGCCCCTGTCTCACACCTGTGAGAACCGTCCGCACACTTGTACCCCACCCCTCGTCCTTGCCCTTCCTCACCTAGGGAGGCCATCATCGTCCCTAATGTGACCCCCTTGCTTGGTCCAATGACTAGATGCCACTCGGACCCTTTGTCTTCCGCCCTTGCCCCCACTCCGAGTTACCTCCTCCATTCTACCCTCCGCTATAGATCCATTCCCATGCCTATTCTGGAACGCCCTATTTCCCTGTCACCTTGGACCTTCACTGGTCACATCTGGGGATCTTCCCCATCACCATCTTTTGTCCTCGTATCTGTCCAGGATCTTCCCCTGGCTCCCTTGTACGCTTTCGCTTTCTTCTTGTTCACCTTGACACTTTTCATTTACCATACCGTTGGCGCTATCTATGCGCACCCTTAGCCCCAGTCATGTGTCTTACTGACGTCATGCTGTAGTTCACCCTTCTCACCTGCTTACATGGCCTTTACCTTGTACATTTCACACTTGTCATCCAAGCTTGTGCGTCCCTCTGATGCCCTCACCCTTGGTCCATGCCCTTGGCCTGCATTCGGGCTCCTCTTCATTCGCATAGTACTTATACTGGACCTTTGAATACACTTGTACTCTAGCTTCAGCTTACCAGTTCTTCCCTTGGACTTGTACCTAATCCCTACTGGCTATACCCCTTGTATTCGCATACCCTGCCTATGCAACACATTTGATTGCCTTCTTCTGTCATCTGGCGCCCCTGTCAGGACCTCCTTGATAAGAAGTCACCTACCGGTCTACATCTTGGGCCTACCCAGGTTCGAATGTAACAGGGAATGGGATGGGGATGGGCAGTTGAGTGATGGGTGGTGGATGGTGTAAAGAGTAGGAGGTGGGAATGGGGAGAGGAAAGACAGGCTGGGTGGTGATCAGAGTAGGAGAGGGTGGGGTTGGTTCTTGAGGGAGAGAGAGTTGGGCAGAAAGCTGGTGCTTTAGGAGAAGGTTAGAGTGTTCCTCTTCCTTGTCAGGGATAGGAATATCAAGGTCTGTGGATTCTTCCAACTCTTCTTCAGAGGGAGGGTTTTCCTCGGTGTCATATGGGGAATCAGAGTAGGTGGTGTGCCACCTGTAGTCATTGGATGAGTAGGAAATGGTGGGCGGTTTACGATGATAGTAACTGCAATGACAAGAGCTTAGCTTTTGTTATGGTTCGACCAGGGGATGGGCAACCATAGATCCGAAGGATAGAAGCTCAGGTCGAGGAGGACAAGGACGAAGGTGAAGGCGAAGTACAAGTGATGCCCTGGGGCAGAGATGCAGGAGGAGGCAAGGATCTAAGGTCCAAAGCCTCAGTCGACTCAGGTCAAATGTCTTGTTGTCAAGGATGTAGGAAGCAAGCCCTTAGCTAGTCCAGTGATGAGTAAAAGGGGGATTGCACAAAGAGGTGAGCTTCAAGGAGTAGATTTGGGAAGCTAAGCTAGGGTACAATGGTACTAGCTAGCAGTTTAAATAAGGTACCCTGCTGCGCACAGACTGAGTCAGGAATGGTAAGTACTGGGTGAAGGGGAGAGGATGCGCATGGTGTCTGAGCAGGGGTACTACAGCCAGGGTACAAAATGGAATGGAACAGGAGCAATAGCCGGAGATGAAAAGTGGAGATGAAAGGAGCACTGCCCAGGGTAGAGGGGAAGGGTTCAGAAAAGAACCCAGGCTAGGCTGTGTAAGTTTAAGGTTTAAAATGAAAAGACACCAACTGAGACTGGTCACGAGTCACGGTATGATGAGTCACAAACGAGAGAGGCATAGGTGAGAGAAGTGTAATGCAAAGTAGAGAAAAAGAGTAGGTGTATAAATGGGTTGTAACACCATCAGCAAACACCATAACCAACTCAAGGCCAATGTTGTAAAGGCTCTCCAATTTTTGAAGTGTAACACAAGGTCCATTCAAGAGAATTGCTCATTTACTCCCAAATTGCATGGCAACAACAATGGGGAAACTGAGAATGAGTGGAATGGCAATATTGTTGAGATTGATTGATTGATTTCACATACTATTATAATTAGTTTTCTTATATTGTAATAGGTTTTTGGTAGCATCTGTATGAAGCCACAGCTCAGGCCTAAACTCAGGCTCTTGGGCTGAGCTGGAGCTTCTAGGCCAGGCTGGGCCACAGAATCACTAGTTAGTGGTTATCTGGGGGTATTGCATTTAGTGGAAAATGACCAAACATGTGGACAGTTTTTTGAGCCACTAGATAGTCTGTCATATAAAGCATAGTTGGCCCATGAACATCAATTTTTTCAGGATCTGATGATATTAGGAATAGACATGATCAAGATCATCTGTTACTCACCTTGACAGTACAGTTGAAGAGGCCTCTATGGGCAAGGTCTGAAGAGACTTTTGGAAGCAGGATATGCTTGCAAAAACATTCTGCTGTGGGTAGGTTTGATACCTTGAAATCTCACCAGTTGCTCAATGCTTGACACTGCTCCAACTTGATGCTGTTGTGCTCTGACTTTCAAAAGGGGAAAGATTCTCATAATATGGTACTATCTTGAATGACCTCCATTTCAGGGTCATTACCTTTGTCAGAAGCATGAATTGAGTGTGTAACTGGATAATAGATGCTCCAATGCAATGTGTTGCCATAACTGGTGGTGCTGAAAGCACTCTTGAACTCAACAACCTAGAAATACATGAGCTAAGTCACAGCATACAATCAAAGTATCTTGACTCTGTGTAACATGACAATATCACCCTTTTTATCTGTGGTAGCCACATAACATATTTCTTTTGGAAATAGTTGACAGAAATGGCTTGGGGAATGAACAAGTCTATGATGGTAAAAAAACAATGTGGCTCTAAAACATGGTTGATAAATAAGCTGTAAAGAATATATTATGGACTGGCTATTTATCTTTGTTTTGCTATCATGCTTAACAAAAGTGACAATGGTGATAACATTGACATGGGTGTTATTTTCAAGTTTTCCAAGGGAGATACTGTAAATTCATTATCCTAATGCATGTTTGTATGAAATCCCAGACAATCATGCTCAATTATGCTTGTTCAGATCAAATATTTCCAACTCAGTGCATTCAGCAGGATGTCTTAGATAATCAAGGAATATTTTTAGATAGCAGACCCTTGTCACCACTTCAGCTGAACATGTCAAGTACTATTGGACATTTGATATGAGAGCAGATACCAAGAAAAACATTTGTGTGAACTAGTCTAAGTCCACTACAGCAAAGACATTGGTGTCCGACACATTGAGTCAATTGTCATGAGGGTATATACCAAGAAAGGCAGACATCAAGAATATGAAATACTGATTATACAATGTTAATTGGTGAAGTTGTTGGTGTCCGACATGGCATCTGAGTCGTCAGAAAATGCATTGATGACAAGAGCAGGTACTATGTCCACTGTGCTCTCATTAAACCCAGCAGGAAGTGAGTCATCTTCATTCTCCAGCTTGTTCAATGCATGATGGTGTTCAGGTTCTGACAAAAATGAGTAAATTGCTGAAATGATCAGTGAAGCACACTCACAAAGACCTGTTCCATTTCCAACACCACTCATATATTCATCTTTGTTCACAGGAAGATCTTTAAGCCCACCCACTAACAACAACTCCTCATTAACAGCCACCTTGTTTGCATTAATGGTTAAAAGAACCCCCTGAATGACAGCATAGTTATGATCTTGCAATATATGAAGAAGGGCGAGGTAAATGGTCCAAATTGATGACCAATTGACAGGTGGGTGACCAAGCTTGTGGTAGCAGTTCTCAATGAGCATACTGAGTGAGGGGGGAACGAGGTCAAAAACAGCATGGTCAGCATTAATGTACTGTACATGCTGCGAATGTGGTCAATAGCAGTTTGATCAACTGTCACCTGCAATACCATAGTCAGATTTGAAGTGTTATAAGTGTACCTCAGCTCTGTGATGTACCTTGAAATCAAGTGTGCCATAGTCCTCTGTGGACTCATGAATAAGTTGTGGGGCACTATGAGAAAGAATCTTTGCCACAAGTTAGTAGTTGTACCCATGTTAGTAGGTATGAGCTCACCTTGTTCCTGTCACAGCATTTCCAAGTGAGATTGATATGCTGCTTGTAATTATTCAGCTCCATCTGGACCTAAGGAATGAACACCCATCAAAAAACCATTCTAAATCATGTATCATATCTGTACCTTGTAGAGCGTTTGAAAAGAGGACTTATAATTGCAGAGTGTTGTCAGGTGTTAAGTCCAGGCCGGAACTCCGATGTGTAACTCCGATGTTCTGGAGTTCGGAGGGTTTGAGACGTTCGGCTTCACCTTATGTGGTGCGCCCTTGTTGATCTTTCGGTGTCTCGTATTTCGGAGCGGAGATGATTAAACTGGAGATGCTCAGGAGGGGGAGTCCAAGTCTAAGTCGATATCAGAACTAAAGTAAGTACAGGAGTTGTTCGGAAGTCTTATATACTACGGGAGTCGTAAGTATTAGTAATCGGAGTGGAGCGGATTGCTAAGTAAATGAGTAATACGGGAATCGGAGAGGAGAGGAGCCGGAGCTGTGCTCCTAAGCGAGCACAGAGTCGGAGGTATCTACAGAGCGAGGCTAGTACATAAACAGAACTAAATACGAGAGGAGAAGTCCGGAGGTCGGAGTTGGTGTCCTGGGTGAGAATGCGCCGGAGGACGAACGGAGATGGTCGGAGGGAGGTCGGAGGGACGGTATATGACATCAGGGTCATACCATCCCGACTGGATACCAGTCTCAAGCAGTGCTTTAAATCCAAGAGTGAAACAGCGATGAAGCTGTGACCAAGTGATCTCCAGAATGATGTTCTTCCTCAGTCACATCCAATGGTGTTGGACATAGCCTTGGAGTGCTGGGTCATACATTTGTTGGAGCATGGTTTGTGCATTTGCAATGCCAAAGTTTTCTGTCCCTGGATCACTCTGTGTCACCATAGGAATATCTGAGAAATGAGTGAGGACATAAATATGGTGTAAGAGACAGAGGAACACTTACAACCAAGAGATTCAGCTGTTTCAAGATAAAACAAAAGAATAAGCTGTGAATTATGGTTAGAATGCCATACTTTCATCCAGAGGATCCTCCCAGAGAATGGCTCGATGCCGGTGTGTAGGGCAAGGCCAAACCAAAGCCATTTGTCATGCTGATTGACTGTCCAAATGTCGTTAACACCTGCTGCCCAACACTGCTGGCATTTGAGACGATTAGCTCAGTGCTGCTGAATTAGATGAGGCTCGTGAGTGGTAAAATAATCTTGTATCACACACCTGTCAAAATTACCATTTACCTATCAAGACTGTTAACAAGTTGATACGAACCTGGAGATGCTGAGACCTTGTTCATGGAAGAGTAAGTTGATCATCTCATGCAGCCCTGCATTTGGGTACATCCGCCACAGTTCCACCATTATTGGCTCGATGGAGGCAGGAGTGTGACCCTGTTGTCATGTCCAAGTGAATCTGAGGCTGGTGCACAACTGAATGAACCTGGTGAGCCTATATTAGAAGTCAGTGGTTGTCTCATCATCACAGATTGAACAGCAGTACACACCCAATCCCATACTGGTCAGTATCTATTACTTTATGAAGCTCTTCCAAAATCTGATGATCAGTCAGATGTGCACCCCACAGGTGGCGGATGTGGGGCTCAATTAGCTCCATCTGCACTATAAAGTGGTGAGTTTCTGGCTGTTAAAGCTCTGCCAACTCATAGTTTGGCTTCCATTGGTTGGGCATTGCCAACAGGACGGGAATGGTAATGGTTGGGAATGGTGACAGGAGTTGTGATGATGGTTGGGTGAAATGGCCCAAAGCAAGGCTTAGGCAAAATCAACTAAAACCTAACAAGGAAGGGAAGAGTGACTGAGAGGAACTATTGGGTGTAAACTCCCAAGAGAACTAGACTGGAGATACCAGCCGTAGCTCCCTGGGCTTATATATCAAAGTATCTACTTGTACATGTTGTGACTAGATCTCTGATCTAGGGCATAGGGCGAATGGTAATTAAATGAATGAGGTTAGTGCATGTAGAAATGGAAGGTAACGGTAATGAAATGCATGAGGTGCACACGCTGTGTGGCAGAATGGAAGAGAATCATAAATGGAGATGAATGTGAGAAATAGTATAACTATATATGGATAAAGTGTCCATCTGAGATCTGGACTAGCACATGACCTTGTCACGTGATCCCAAGGGGATATCTCAGAGTCGCACGGAGTCTGTTGTCTCCTAGAGAAAGGTAAGAAAGAGATAAGTTAGACGTGGGTGTGCACATGATCTAGTCATGTGACTGAGAAACTGAAAGAAAAGATACTAAGTACGAATCGCGAGTACACTCTGTTACGCAACCGTAACATTGGGCTGCTCACTTTATCCAGTGAGAGGCAGTGGGGACTTATGGCATCCCTTGATGTTCACTTTGCTTCATTCCTCACTGCATTGCATGCTCACCTTAGACTGCTGCACAATTTGCCACAAGGTTCCTGAGCAGCAACAGACCATTGATTCTTATCTCCTGAATCAAACTGAAGGTTACAGATTCCTTATCTCAAAAGCCAAACTGAGCTGTAAGCCCCACCCAAATTCTCATTCATCTGCCCAGATTCACTTTGCATTCCCATTTCACTCTTATCTCAAAAGCCAAGCAGAGTGGTGAGTCCTGCCCCATTGCATCCTTGTTTCATATTGATTGTTCTTATCTCAAAAGCCAAACAGAGCTGCAACTCCTGCTCAAATCCTGCCATCTATGTTGTGAAGTGGTGAGTCCTGCCCCATCGCATTCTTGTTTCGTATTGACCACTCTTATCTCAAAAGCCAAATGGAGCTGCAAGTCCCACTCAAATCCTGCCATCCACCTGGATTCACCCACTGTTCATCCACCAAGATTCACTTTGCATCCCCATTTCATATCTTTTCACCCAAATTCTCATCGTCCACCCAGATTCACCTTACATTCCCATTTCACTCTTATCTCAAAAGCCAAACTGAGCAAGTTCTGCCCAAATCCTACTGTCCACCCAGATTCACTCATCATCCACCTGGCTACACTCTGCGATGCGCAACCAACAGGTAAAGTTCTGTCAGACCACAGTATGTTGGCTCTCATTTTCAGCAAACTTGTCTTTTGAATTACTTACATTGAGCCTAGTCTGGGATGTGCCACAAACAGGCAAGTGTTACATTCCAACTTGGGTGAGCCAGACACATAGACCTGAATGGCTTCTTCTAGTCAGGAAGGTCCTTGTTACGTTCGAACCTGGGTAGGCCCGAGACGTAGACCGGTAAGCGACTTCTTATCGAGGATGTCCTGACGGGGGCGCCAGACAACGGAAGAAGGCGATCAAGGGTGTTGCATAGGCAGGGTATGCGAATACAAGGGGTATAGTCGGTAGGGACTAGGTGCAGGTCCAGGGGAATAACCGGTAAGCTGAAGCTAGGGTACAACTAGCTAGGATCGTCCAGTATATAAGGACAACGAATGAAGAGGAGCCCGAATGCAGGCCAAGGGCATGGGCGGAGGGCGAGGACGTCAGAAGGACGCACAAGCCTAGGTGACAGGTGTGAAATGTCCGAAGTAAAGGCCACGTAAGCGGGGGTGAAGGGGAATACTACAGCATGACGTCGGTGGACGCATGACTAGGGCAAGGGGTGTGCCGATAGCACCGGTGGTAAGGTAAATGAAAGGTAACAAGGTGAATAAGAATGAAGAGAAAGCGTACGAGGGGACCAGGGGGAGATCCTGGGCAGATACAAGGACGAATGACGGTGATGGGGAAGATCCCCAGATGTGACCGGTGAAGGTCCAAGGTGACGGGGACACAGGGCGTTCCAGGATAGGCACGGGAATGAGTCTGCGGCGGAGGGTAGGGTGGAGGAGGTAACTCGGAGTGGGGACAGGGACGGATGACAATGAGTCCGAGTGGTGTCTAGTCGTTAGACCAAGCAAGGGGGTCACGTTAGAGACGATGATGGCCTCCCTAGGTGAGGAGGGACGAGGACGAGGGGCGAGGTACAGGTGTACAGACGGTTCTCAGGTGTGAGACAGGGGTTCGAGCCGAAAAAGGAATAGGGGCTGGGCGAGTTGTAACAGTCCTGATGGGGGCACCAAACAATAGTAGAAGAAGATTGATGACATTGGGTAAGGTGCAAAGTATAGTAGCTACATCGCTAGGGGATATCCAGGTAAGATCAAGGTAAGGAACAAGTGTATGAGAGGATCCAGTATATAAGTATATGAATGAAGAGGAGCCCGAATGTGGGCCAAGGGCGAGGATATTGGAAGGACGTGCAAGCCATAGTGATAAGTGTGAAATAAACAAAGGTAAAGGGTCGCGTAAGTGGGGTGAAGGGAAAACTACAGCATGACATTGGTGAGACACATGGGTAGGGCAAGAGGTGCACAAATAGCGCCAATGGTAAGGTAAATGAAAAGTGTCAAGGTAAATAAGAAGAATGCGAAAGCGTATGAGGGAGCTGGGGGAAGATCCTGGGCAGATACTAGGATGAATGACAGTGATGGGGAAGATCCCCAGATATGACCGGTGAAGGTCCAAGGTGACGGGGTAGTAGGGCATTCTTGGGTAGGCACAGGAACGGGTCTATGGCGGAGGATAGGACAGAGGAAGTACAGTGACTCCCAAAAGCATTCCAATGTTTCACTTTAATGGAGTGCATGAAGTGTACTGCAAACACC
>QFEL01003330.1:0-10671 GCA_003316195.1 Neoboletus brunneissimus
TCAGGACTTCCTCGACTAGAAGATGCCACCAGGTCTACGTCCCGGTCTACCCGGCTGGAACGTAACAGGCCGAGTGCACAAGATGATCATTCAGATCTAGGGTACAAACTTTTTATAGTCTGGGCATACCCAAGACTTTGGTAACTAAGTTACTGGAGAAGCGCACCAAGAATAAATGTAACTACGCTGTGGCAGCATCTAATCATAAGGGAAGTCCAAGAATGATATAAGAAACATGTTATGGTGGTTAGAACCAAGCAAGGAACGACTTAAGAATAGAAACGGATACTGAAGGACCGTAGACGCAATAGTCCGAGACAGATAAACCGGACGTAGAGTAGTCTGGGACGCGAACATTGATCCGGACTGTGAAAAACCGGACTGGATAGGAATTAAACGAACAGGACGTACCTCGGACCGGACTCGTTGGACACAGGACACGATAGGATGTAGAACTGAAAGCCTGGACAGAGGGACAAGTGGGGAATGTAACCGTAGAGAGCTTCTGGCTCCTACACTGTTCCCGTGCCTATCCAGGAACACCCTATTCTCCCGTCACCTTGGACCTTCACCGGTCACATTTGGGGATCTTCTCCATCACCGTCATTCGTCCTTGTATCTGCCCAGGATCTTCCCCGGCGCCCTTGTACGCTTTCTCCTTCTTCTTATTCACCTTGTTACTGTTCATTTACCTTACCACCAGTGCTATCGGCACATCCCTGCCCTAGTCATGCGTCCACCAACATCATGCTGTAGTATTCCCCTTCGCCCCCGCCTACGCGGCCTTTACCTTAGACATTTCACACCTGTCACTTAGGCTTGCGCGTCCTTCTGACGTCCTTGCCCTCCGCCCATGTTCAGGCTCCTCTTCATTCGTTATCCTTATATACAGGACGATTTTAGCTAGTTATACCCTAGCTTCAGCTTACCGGTTCTACCCTTGGACTTGTACCTTGTTCATACCGACCATACCCTTTGTATTTGTATATCCCACCTATGCAACCCCTTTGATCGCCTTCTTCCATTGTCTGGCACCCCCGTCAGGACATCCTCGATAAGAAGTCGCTTACTGGTCTATGTCTTGAGCCTACCCGGGTTCGAACGTAACATGTAGGGGGTGAGTTGGTCATTCCAAAATACATTATGATGGGTTCATAGGATCCAATGGGGGTAACAAATGCCCCTTTCCACTCATCGCCTTCTTTGATGCATACATTGTTGTATCCCCATCAAAGATCGAGCGTGGTAAAAAGATCTGTGTCCTTAAGATGGTCAATCAGGGTGGAAATTAAAGGAAGCAGGTAGGTGTTTTTGATGGTGCCTTCATTTAAATATTGGTAGTCCATTACTAAACATTTTTTACCATCTTTTCTTGGAATAAAGACAACTGGCACGGTTTGGGGGGACTTTGAAGGTCTAATGTAACCTTTCTTGAGTTCCTTATTGATGAATGTGTGGACTTCATCCATTTCCTGATCCAATAAAGGAATGACCCGACCCTTCTTAGGTACGAAATTGGGTTTTAGATTGATTGTATAATTCCAAGGCTTTTGCTCTGGCATGTGTTCTGATTTCTTTTTGGAAAATATGTCAAGGAACTTGTGATAGGTTTCAGGGACCTTTTCAGTTAACCCTTCTTCTATGGTACAAATAATAGTTCTTTCTGATGAAGCAGAGGGTGAAACTGCAATAGGTCCATGCCCCATTATTTTACAATACAGTAACTCCCAAAAGTGTTCCAATGTTTCACTTTAATGGAATGCATGAAGTGTACTGCAAACCCCTGTGGGAATTTCGCTTAGGCTTGGTGAAACAAACAATATTACACACCCTTGGCTGCCTATGGGTGCTTAGATCATGTGATTTGGTTCAAAGGAACCAGAGATATGGCTATTTTAAAACACCAACCACATTAGAACAGTTTTGTCACTTTCAATTATGATAAAGGTATTTGATATATACATATTAGTACTTGGTGTATCCTCCTTTGGCTTTAAGCACTGCCTCAATCCTCCTAGGCATGCTTTCAATCAATCCCTGACATACCTCCACTGATATCTTATTCCATTCATCCTGCGTTCTCCTCCATAACTCCTCTATTTCCTTAGGAGGCTCCTCATAGTCTGCTAGCTTCCTTTTGAGGTGAAACCAGACATGTTCTATGGGATTGAGGTCAGGGAATTGGACAGGCCATACCATGGTTCTGAATTCCTGCTCTTCCAGCCATTTCTTGAGCTTCTTGCAAGTATACTTGGGATCATTATCTTGCTGAAAAATGCTATCAAAGGAATTTAGGCTATAGAACTCCAAAGAATTCTGGAGCTCATCCTTCAAAATCTGAAGGTAAAGGTCACCATTCATCCTACCATCAATCTTGGTTACATAGCCAACCCCATCCCAAGCCATACACCCCCACAACATCAAAGAACCTTCTTCAAACTTCAAGGTTTCCTTAACTAACCTATCACTAAGCCCCTCTCCTGGCTTTTTTCATCCCCATTTGCAATCATCTGACCCACAATGATTGATCTTGGTCTCATCAGACCATATGACTTGCTTCCAGTCCTCTAGAGTCCAATCTTTATGAGCATAAGCAAAGTCCAAGTGAGTCTTGCGATGTTTGATAGAAAGTAGAGGGCGTTTAGACTTGACTACAGCTTTCATACCAGCCTTTTTCGAGTAACAACAAACTGTGTTAGAATGAAGGGGCTGATTGGTGATAGTGCAAAGAGATTTGGTGACCTGAACAGCATTCTCTGCCCTATTACTAGAGATAAGGCAAACAACATGCTGAACATCAATAGAGGAAAGTTTGGATGGACAACCCCCAGTAGACTTTTGAAGGTCAGAATGCTCCTTGGAACAAAGCCTAAAGATGGTAGCAATGCCAAGACCTGTAGAGCAAAGAGATTGGCCAGCATCAAGCTGAGAAAGAATAGTGTTCTTTTGAGTAGCAGAGAGAGATTGCATGATGATAGTGGTTGGAAGTCAAGAAGCATGAGAACATATTTGGACTCAGACATCATATTTATGTGTATATCTTTGTTTGTAGCACAAAATAACAGTACATATCCACTTGTTTTATTAAAATCCCACTGCTTATATTAAAAGTGACAAAACTGTTCCAATGTGGTTGGTGTTTTAAAATAGCCATATCTCTGGTTTCTCCAAACCAGATCACATGGTCTAAGCACCCATAGGCAGCCAAGGGTGTGTAATATTGTTTGTTTCACCAAGCCTAAGCGAAATTCCCACAGGGGTTTGCAGTACACTTCATGCACTCCATTAAAGTGAAACATTGGAACACTTTTGGGAGTCACTGTAAGTGGTGCAACAAGGAAAGGATATCTTTTTGTGGACCCAATTCATGTCAGGGTTGTGGCGATAAAGCCAATCATAGCCAATGATGAGGCAATGTGTTCCTAGTTTGGAAACATAGGCATCAATCACCTCAGAATGACCTTCTACTGTAATAATTAATGTTACTCCTTTGGTTACTCAGCCTATTGCTTCTTGAGAGCCATCAGCATTGTGAACCATAATGGGGTTGGGAATGTTATAATAAGGAATGCCTTGTCAGATCATACATTGTTCATCGATAAAAGTGTGGGAGGCTCCAGAGTCAAGAAGTGCCTGAACATGTTGATTATGCCATTGGCCCTCCTTCTTGACTTGGATAATAGTATTAAGAGAAAATTATCCACCAAAGGAAAGTGTTGTGTTGTTGATTGTTATTCTTTGAGGGGTTTGGTTGAATGGGGAGTTTTTTACTTGCCATACAAGGGAATCAAGCATGCTATTTTTTAATTCCGGCACTGCACTCATGGAAGTTGCCCTTATAGAATGAGAATTGATTGCAAATAAAACCTTGTCTATGGAATGTACAGGAAAATCAGAGACTCATCACAGTCTACTAGGCTGTTTTCATCCATAACATCTAAAGCCAGTGTATGACTACCCAAAAAAGAAGAAGAAGAAAAACTATGTTCGCAAATACCCTCTTTATCTATGAACTCTGTCCTTTTAAAGCGTCCATGGTGTGTTGTTTGGCCTTGACCTTGAACTTGTCCCTGTAATAAGCTTCTTGATGAAGTTTCCTTGTGATGTTGCTTGTTGGACAATCATCAGAGTGGGAACAGGTGGAAGAGGCTGACCTGTGTAATGCTGTGCAACTTGTGCAACAGCCAGGGCAGAGTAAAATGATGGATTTGGGATAAAAGTCCCATGATCATAGTTCCAAAGGTATTGCTGCTGGGTTTGGGGGCAAGGAGCCTGGTGATTGGGGTCGGTCGGACAATTTGGCCAAATGTGGCTGACCTGCTGACACCCATACCAAGTACAATTGTTGGGATGGGAAGGGGGAGATACTTGTTGTGTTATGGTTCGGCTTGGGATAGACAACTGTAGACCCAAAGGGTGGAAGCTCTTGGCCAGGTGAACAAGGATGTGGGTATGAAGGGGGTGCAAAGGGGTCAAGGGGTGGAGATGCAAAGGGGAATGAGGATCAGGAGTCCGAAGTTCCAGTCGACTCAGGTCAATGGCCTTGTTGTCAAGTACAAAGGGATGTGAGGGCTAGCCGGTCCAGCGATAGGTGAAGCAGGGTCGCACAAAGGTGAGCTTTACGATGTAGATTTGTTACAGTTCGACCAGGGATAGGCGACCATAGACCCGAAGGTAAAAGCTCAAGTCAAGGGCGAAGATTGGCTGGTGAAGAGGATGCAGGAGAGGGCGAGGATCTAAGGTCTGAGGCCCAAGTCGACTCAGGTCTAAGGCCTTTGTTATGATTTTCCTCGGTTCGCGGTACCCGGCCCGGCTCTCCCGTATCCGGCCCCCGGCTACATCTCATTTTCCATTCCCGGTCTCGCCCAGACCTCCCTACGACCTTGCTCTTGTTCACCGCCCCTGAGCACGGCTCTTCCCGGTTCTCTCAGCTACCCCCGGCCTCATGCCTTTCCCCTTGTCATCGCCCCTCGGCTGTATTACCTCCGCTGTGTCGCACAGCACGCTATCTATTCGCGGTCTCTGTTCCTTTACTTCTCCCGCGATCCTCTGTGGTCTATTGATCCCAGTTGATCGCATATCTATTGGCTCGGTTCCTGTCCTATTCTCGGTGGCTTTCCTTGGACTCTTACTATAGATCCCAGCGCTGGTATTCTTCGCTCTATTGCTCCCTATTGGTGCCGGTTACCATATACGGACTCTTCCCCACGGGCACACAGGTCTTCTCCCGAGTTATATATATAGTCCCACCTTATGTGGATGTATCTTAACTTAGATCTGATCCAAAGTACCTAGCTTCGAACTCTCGGCTGAGAACCTTCTCAGTCACTAGAGTCCCGATCTGGTCATCACCTCTAGTTCCCCAGTGGTACGGAAGGAACCCCTGATACCCGCGCTGGGTCACCCCTATCTTGCCTCGGACGCTGAGACCGCTCTTTGCTGAGCGTTCAGTTGCTGGGTCAACGATCAACTTATTACGCAAACGTTGGTCGAGCTCTAGCCGGCTGACGTGAACGTAACAGCCTTGTTGTCGAGTGCAAAGGATACGAAGGGCTCAACCGGTCCAGCGACAGGCGAGAGCGGATCGCACAAAGGTGAGCTTGTTAGGAATGTATTTGGGAAGCTAAGCTAGAGTACAGAGGTACTAGCTAGCGGTTTAAATAATGTACCCTACTGTGCACGGACCGAGTCAGAGATGGTAAGTACAGGGCGAAGGGGGGAGTGCGCATGGTGTCCGAGCAGGGGTACTACAGCAAGGGCACGGAATGGAGGGGAACGGGGGCAATACTCAGAAATGAAAGGTGGAAATGAAAGGGCACTGCCCAGGGCGGAAGTGAAAGGTTCAGAAGAGAACCTGGGCGAGGCTGTGTAAGTTTAGAGTTTAAGATGAAAAGGTACTGACAGAAACCGGTGGCAAGTCACGGTTCGACAGGTTACAGTGTAATGGGTGGAGGGAGAAGGCATAGGCGAGACGAATGTATTGTAAAGCAAGGGAAAAAGAGTAGTTGTGGAATGGATTGTAACAAGATTCAGGTAAGCTAAGCTGGAGTACAAGGACACTAGCTAGCTGTTTAAATAATGTACCCTTATGCGCACGGGCCAAGCTAAGAAGGGTAGGTACAGGGGGAAGGGGGAAGGATGCGCATGGTGCCCAAGCAGGGGTACTACAGCAAGGGCAAGAAATGGACGGAGTGGGGGCAATAGTTGGAGATGAAGAATTGGAAATGAAAGGGGCGCTGCCCAGGGTGGAGGGGAAGGATTCAGAAGAGAACCCAGGCTAGGCTGTGTAGCTTGGAGTTTAAATGAAAAGGTACCGACAAAGGTTGGCAACGAGTTACGGCACCGTAAGTCACAATGTGGTGAAAGAAGGAAAGCATAGACGAGAGAGACGTATCACGGAGTAGAGCGGGAAACGAGTAGGAAAAAGAGTAAGCATACTGGTGAATCGTAACATGTTGCACACCAATCTCCATAGGTGCCCCACGACCAGGTTGGATGCCTGTTGGGGTAAAGCACTGATTTGGCCTAGCATGAGGCACAGAGGAATGTTGGCTGTTAGGCTGAGATGGGGGTGGATAGTAATATTGTTCTTGGGGGTGTGAAGGAGGGCGAGATGGGAGGACCACATTCGATGGCCATTTGTTCAAAAGATCTACTGACCTTCCTATATTGCTCTAGGAGGTCAATGAAAGCTGAGGCAGGCCCCATCAACTCTTGTTGTTGGTAAATTCTGTAGTCTACTGCCTTCTTTAGCAAACTAGTGGTGTGATGGTCATTGATGCGTGCTTCCTTGACCAGGATTTTGAAGTCCTGGAGGAACAGGTCAATAGACTTCCCTGTTTGCTTAAGAGCCTCGAGTTTCCTTAGAGACTTGTGTTCCAGAACATCGATTTGGAAATACACTTTTAGGTTGGCTTGTAATCCTGCCCAAGATGGCCAAGCTTTTTCTCCCATTTGTCCTTGAGGTAGGTGGGTGTTTTCATCTAACTCCTGCCTGTCTTCTCCTTCTAAGAACATCTCCAAGGTTATTTGGGCATAGCCTGCAGCCTTATCTTCGAGATGAGAGAGGACAGCAATTATGCAAAGCTTGTTGGACTTCCATTCCTGAGCCTCAACCCAAAGCTTCATTCACACCCACCAAAGGTGGAAACCTTTTCTATCTCCATCCCAAGATCTGGGGTCTTTAACTTTCTTGGTGACGTTCTCCTTTTCTTTTTCCAATGTTAAATCAGCAATTCTTCGGACCAGGTCATCAACCTGATCGGTGGGGTCCAAACTTGTCATCTTGAAACAAGATCCTCACTGTCTGGTATCTTCCAACCAAACTCTGGGGACTTGGCAAATGAAACTATGTAAAAAGTACTTCTTGCTTTGGAGGTAATACCTTCTTTTCCAAAACATGGGATAACAAATCTTCTGGCAACTGCAGTGACCAGAGACAAAACTACACATAAACTATGATGATATCAACTGATGCTCTACCTCTCGAATTATTTTGACGACTAACACAATGATATAGTCTCAGCTGCAATCCTATGGCAGGGAATGTGTCGACCTTCACAAATTGGGCATGACCCCAATGCAGGTATCACCTTAAGGGAGGGACAAAGAAGGTTCTACTACTGAGTCACAAGTGCTGCTTTTTAGGCAGTCCCCTAAAAGTGGCAGGGGTAGATGAAGAGAAAAATGTGAAGCAAAGTCTGTTGGCCCTCAGATCTGGGCAGTGTATAATAGTCTAATCCAAGTGTTATGAATCACCAGGGGCATGATACTGAACACTGGCCCTGACTACTGAAGGGCTACACTCGACCTTTAAGCAAAGAGATAAGAGGCGGGATGGTAATAGCCAATGATAAAATACTACTTACTCCGGAAGGAGTTCCAGTGGTCTGGTCCTCCGAAGGGACCACATAGATGTTAGACCCACTCTGGAGTTAGGACTTGTAACTCCAGAGCGGCACCTTTCCTTATGGTACAGAGTCGCCACTTGGCAATGGCTCCTGC
Organism: Neoboletus brunneissimus; assembly: GCA_003316195.1. NCBI lineage: Eukaryota > Fungi > Basidiomycota > Agaricomycetes > Boletales > Boletaceae > Neoboletus > Neoboletus brunneissimus. The sequence goes on from QFEL01003330.1 coordinate 8,005, forward strand.
AAGGATTACCATACTTTTTCCTTCATACTACCTCCCTGACAGTTATTGAGGTATGAGTGTGTTACGGTTCAACTATGGGTAGACGACTGTAGATCCAAAGGTGGAAGCTCGAGTCGAAGACGTAAGAAGAAGGCGACGAGGGTTTGACAGAGAGATGCAGGAGAGGGCGAGGATCAAAGGTCTGAGGCCCAGGTCGACTCAGGTCCAATGCCTTGTTGTCGAGTACAAAGAATACAAGCGACTCAGCCAGTCCAGTGATGGGCGAGAGCAGATTGCACAAGGGTGAGCTTGTTAGGAATGTATTCGGGAAGCTAAGCTAGGGTATAGGGATACTAACTAGCTGCTTAAATAGTGTACCCTATGGCGCACGGACCGAGTCAGAAATGGTAGGTAAAGGGTGAAGGGGAGAGGGTGCGCGTAGTGTCCGAGCGGGGGTACAACAGCAAGGGCACAGAATGGAGGGGAACAGAGTCAATACTTGGAGATGAAAGTCGGAAATGAAAAGAGGCGCTGCCCAGGGTGGAGATGAAAGGTTTGGAAGAGAACCTGGGCTAGGCTGTGTAGGTTTAGGGTTTAAGGTGAAATAGCACCGATAGAAACTAATGATGAGCCTAGGTGAGACGAGTCGTAAGAGAAGGCATGGGCGAGAAGATCATGTTGTATAGTAAGGAAAAAGAGTAGCCGCGTGAATGGATTGTAACTGTTACAACTCGTCCTAGCCCCTATCCCTTTTTCAGCCTAACCCCTGTCTCACACCTGTGACAACCGCCCATACACTTGTACCTCGTCTCTCATCTTCGTCCCTCCTGGCTTTAGGAGACCGTCATCGTCCCTAACGTGACTCCTTCGCTTGGTCTAATGACTAGACACCACTCGGACTCTTCGTCTTCCACCCTCGCCCCACTCCGAGTTACCTCCCCCATCCTACCTTCCGCCATAGACCCGTTCCCATGCCTATCCAGGAACGCCCTTCTTCCCTGTCACTTTGGACCTTCACTGGTCACATCTGGGGATCTTCCCCATCACCATCGTTTGTCCTCGAATCTGCCCAGGATCTTCCCCTGACGCCCTCGTACGCTTTCTCCCTCTTCTTATTCACCTTGTACACTTTCATCTACCTTACCTTTGGTGCTATCGGCACACCCCTTACCCTAGTTATATGTTCTGTCGACGTCATGCTGTAGTTTTCCCTGCGCCCCGCTTACGCGGCCCCCACCCTCGCTCATTTCACACCTGGCACTTTAGCTTGCGCGTCCTTTTGACAGCCCTGCCCTCCGCCCATGCCCTTGGCCCACATTCGGGCTCCTCTTCATTCATTATCCTTATATACAGGACGATCCTAGCTAGTTGTACCCTAGCTTCAGCTTACCGGTTCTTCCCTTGGACTTGTACCTTGTCCATATCAGCTATACCCTTGTATTCGTGTACCCAGCCTATGCAACACCTTTGATCGCCTTCTTCTGTCGTCTGGCGCCCCCGTCAGGACCTCCTCGATAAGAAGTCGCTTACCGGTCTACGTCTCGGGCCTATCTGGGTTCGAACGTAACAGTAACACTACCCCCCTGCTATCCTGTTAGCCACTGGCGAACAGATCCTTAATAGAGGTCGGCTGACCCGTGGTAGGGGAATCCCGTGATGTTGCCTCAGGCGATGTCGTCGTTGTTATTGAATTGGGGGGTGCGGGGATGCGGGGGGGTGGGCACGGGACAACGAGGGGGTGCAGGGGTGGGCCGACGATGAGGGTGAGAGGAGGTGTGACGAGGTGGTGGTATTGGGCGAGGTGGGTTGGAAGCGGACAAGGAGGAAGTGGTACGACACGAGGACAAAGACGATGACGAAGCCGATGGAGGGGGGTTGACAAGTCGTTGAACCGCACAGTGGGAGCCGAGATGGCCGGGGGCCCAGTGAAGACAGTTAGGGCATTGATAGAACTGGCATTCGGGGTGGATATGTCCAAGGCAGTGACACTTGTAGCATGTCTCAGCATACCGAGGGTGTGATGGGAGCAACGGTTGATGTCCTTCATGTCTGGTCCAGTGAGCCTCCACTCGTTCAATGAGGCGGATCTCGTCATCGTTCAATGGCGAGGAGGATGCGGAGGGAGTGGAGGAGGAGAGGGTGGAGAAGGTAGTGAGTTTGAAAAGGTAACGGTCAATCTCTTTCAGGAAATCAAGCATGCCTAGCTGGAACATGGCGGAGACAAGGTGTCCCTCCAATTCTTCCGAGATTTGCTCTACCTGTAACTCCATGAGGGCCACATGGGCGCTGGAGGTGGTGGTGGTTCATGAGGTGAGGAGGGAGAGGCGAGAGTATTGAAGGTACGCCTTATAGAGGCCCCAAAGGGGGGAGCATAGGTCGAGGTGGAAGGAGACGGTGACGATGAGGCGGGAGTCTCAAAGGAAGGTATGTAGCTGGCGAAGTTCCTCCCCATTGGAGAGTTCCTCTCATAAGCAGTGAGCGAAAACAGGGAGGTCTACCGATGTGATGGTCAGGGGAACAGCAGGTCCCTCAAGACCAGGAAGATCTCGGTGCTGAGGGGGAGGAGAAGAAGCCCCCCAGCCAGGAGTAGCGACACGTGACGAAGGCAGGGAGATGTCGTCGACAATGGGTATAGGACTGTAAACAGTAGAACTAGGAGTAGGTGAAATGACTGATGACGGAGTGACA
>QFEL01003338.1:0-47243 GCA_003316195.1 Neoboletus brunneissimus
AGTAGTCGGAAATGAAGAGCGGAGATGAAGGGGGCGCTGCCCAGGGCGGAGGGGAAGGGTTCGAAAAGAACCCGGGCTAGGCTGTGTAGCTTTAAGGTTTAAATGAAAAGAAGCGTGACCGACTGTGACTGATGAACACATGAGATGTAGGAAGCATAGGTAAGACTTAAGGCGAGGAAAGAAAGAGAAAAGGAGAGGAGAAAAGGTAGATGTAAGGGAGGATCATAACAGTACCCCCGCTCGGACACCATGCGCACCCCCCTCCCTTCGCCCTGTACTTACCTTTCTTGACTCGGTCTGTGCGCAGTAGGGTACACTATTTAAACAGCTAGCTAGCGCATTTGTACCCTAGCTTAGCTTCCCGAAATCTACTCTCAATAAGCTCACCTTTGCACGATCAGCCCTTCGCCCGTCACTGGACCGGCTAGGACCTTCGTATCTCTTTGTACTCGACTACAAGGCCTCAGACCTGAGTCGACCAAGGCTTCGGACCTTAGATCTTCGCCTTCACTTGTGCCTTTAGCTTGAGCTTCCACCTTCGGGCCTACGGTCGCCTTTCCAGGTAGAACCGTAACACCAGGTAAGACAAAGATAGGGTACTACTAGCTAAGATCGTCCTGTATATAAGGATAACAAGTGAAGAGGAGCCTGAATGTGGGCACAGGGCATGGGTGGAGGGCGAGGACGTTAGAAGGACACGCAAGCCTAAGTGACAAGTGTGAAAAGTCTAAGGTAAAGGCCGTGTAAGCAGGGGCGAAGGGAGAACTACAGCATGACATCGGTAAGATGCATGACTGGGGCAAAGGGTGTGCCGATAGCACCAACAGTAAGGTAAATGGAAAGCGTCAAGGTGAATAAGAAAGAAACGAAAGCGTACGAGGGTGCCAGGGGAAGATCCTGGGCAGATGTGAGGACAAACGACAGTGATGGGGAAGATCCCCAGATGTGACCAGTGAAGGTCCAAGGTGACGGGGGTGTAGGGCGTTCCTGGATAGGCACGGGAATGGTTCTATGGTGGAGGATGGAATGGAGGAGGTAACTCGGAGTAGGGACGAGGGTGGAAGACGAAGAGTCCGAGTGGTGTCGGATCATAAGACCAAGCAAGGGAGTCACGTTGGAGACGATGACAGCCTCCCTAGGCGAGAAGGGTCGAGGATGAGGGGTGAGGTACAGGTATACTGACGGTTCTCACAGGTGTGAGACAGGGGCTTGAGCCGAAAAAGGAATAGGGGCCAGGCGAGTTGTAACAGGTGACAGAGGAGGATCTTCACACATATGTCGACACAAGCTGGGCAAGTGAAGTGGGACGGCGCTCGGTCTCGGATTATGCTTGGTTTTATGCTGGGGGGCTCATTTCCCATGTCTCCAAGAAGCAATCGATGATTGCACTCTCGTCTGTCGAAGCTGAGTATATGGCAGTCACACATGCTGTCCAGGAAGGGCTTTGGCTGCACTCTTTGTTCACTGAACTTTCCATCCCTTTTACATCTCCAATCAAGATCTATATCGATAACACAGATGCTATTGCCCTTTTGACCACTGCACAGTTTCATCAGTGCTCCAAACACATAGACTTACGGTATCATTTCATTTGTGAACATATTGATAACAACATATTTCAGTTAATATGGGTACCATCCCACAAAAACATTGCCAATATTCTTATGAAGCCCCTTCCGCGTCTTGCCTTCACTAAACTCTTGTACCTATTTGGTCTGGTGGCTCAATGAAGGGGGTATGTTAGTATTTCTCATTTTGGTCACACTTGTACCTTTCGTATCATCTTGCTGCCATCAAGCCACACTGTACAGTTTAACATTACATAACCTTTTTGTAGCAAATGTGCATCCTCAAGACTCATCTTCCTCAGCATTCCACCCACTGCGGAGATTGCTGAGGTAAGTCAGGCCCTTCATCTTGTAGTTTCTTGACACTCACATGTACCTAGTCATAACTCATCTAGCTCATACACATCCTGGCACCACTAATTCAGGCAATGTCACAACTCATGAGTGACTTGCAGCCACAAGGTAATGCCCATTCAACTCAACTGATGGGTTAACTTCAATAAGATAGATGCCATAGCAATGACTGGTTGAGGACTACAGAAATCATGGCTACTTGTGATTTACCCCAGTTCTCCCATAGCTAATAGATGCAATTTGCTGTGCTGGTTCAATTCCCTTGAACCAGCACGGCAGTTCACACCTACTAGTCATCTTCCAAGGTAGTAATGGCTAATTAGGAACCATAGACCACAGCTATCCACCATAGGCATATTTCTGTTCTTTTCTGTTCACAAATCTAGGACCCTGTCTGGTTCTACATGGCCAATTTTCTGTGGGCTCAAATTGACGCTCAGGGGGTCAATGTCCAACAGGGGCTCGGTTATGAAATGCCTGCAGCCAAAAAACAAATGCTATGAAGAAGTTTTGAACTCACACCATTCACATCAGGCAGAAGATTACTCGACTCAAGCTTCAGGGCCATGTGCAAAATCTTAATAGATTAGTACAACTGAAAATGCTGACTGCTGCCACAGCCTCAGTGAAAACCTTGCTTGACGGTGTTTGTATTTGTTGAATGCCTACAACATGAACTTAGCCTCCACCCAAAAGAGAAAGGAGTTTCCATGATGAGATGGTTCCAGTTATGGATCTGGAAACACATCAGGATCTCCAACATTTTAAGTTGCTCATAATGTATTTCAAAAGCTAAATCAACATAAAATATTATGGTTGATATTATGAGGCCAATAACATAATTTATTTTGATGATTTGGATATTTTTCTCAAGTTAACTTTGAAGCAAAATTTGGAAGAGGAGAAAATCTAAAATAGGGTATTACCTTTTGTATTGAGCATAATGTCTGACAAAAGATTATCTTTAGAAGCCAAGCATTTTGGTTATTATCTTCATGATTTTATAAAAGTTAATATTGAAGAGAACTATTGTTGCCACCAAAATAATATATTTTACATGTCAAAATGCTAGCTGTCCTTATTCGCCGGTTAGTATTCTCGCGTTGTCGTCGGTTGCGGATTACTTGGATGTTCAGGCCGTATTGAACGTTTCACAGGGAGGTGGTCATTGCAGTCAAGCGTGTCAATTCGCGTGTCATGCGGAAGGTTACAATTCCGTTGGTGTCTACTGTGCACCTCTCCCTCCAGCGCGTTTATGGCCACTGAGTGGGTCATTGCGTGCTCGTCCGATTTTGATCATTGACAGACATGGTGCACACCTTTCCACATCTCAGGGTCGATGTTTTTTTACTGTGAACATCAATAGTATTTGAGTGCATGTTGCTTCAAACGCGCTACCAACCATCCTCGGGGCCAGGGGATGGCTATATTAATTCGTTAAGATTTCTGTACATAGCCCTGTAGTGTGGTGGGCTTGAAATGTTGTTCTGCCAAATGCGGATGGCGCGAGTTCGAAACTCGTCGGTGGTATTTACTTTTTCCCAGTGGCTGCAGGTTGACCTCACCGCTGCGGCCTAAACCCTGATTCAGGATTTCACGGAAATTCCCTACTGAACGACAGTCGAACCCTTGTCTGAGTTGGACTAAGACTTCACTGTGTTTTGGTAACTCCCACGGCCTAGTACGGGAGTCAACGTTTCAATTTTGAAGGCAACCTAAAACAGACACCGACTCAGATTCCAAATATGCACCTCCGAATCAGCCATTCGGGTTTTTCGAGCTAGGTCGCGGGTGTATCGAGTCCAGACTTACAGATATGATCAATCATTCGAAGAGCTGACATGAGCATATTGAGGGTTCCTTCCATCAATCGGTTAGAGCTCGCTGATCAACGTCGATAAACTCACCCTCGAATCAGTTCTAGACTTCAATTGGCATCGATCGACTGATGCGGCTGGGCTGATTTACGCCCAATCCTCGTTGGCTTGTCGATCCATTCTATTGTCGGGGTGGCAACAGCTCCATTTCTCGCCGTCTTCCTTCCGTTCTACAATTTATTTAGCGCGAAATCCAACTGTTCAAGTTGGGTTTGCACTACCTCAGCTGACAATCAAGAGCAACTCGACAAGTTGTCACAAGTCAACGATCCATTCACATAAATATTCAATAAATACATGCTTCGAGGTCTACATCCATAAGAACCGGAACTGACTGGAACATGACTGGTTCTCGACACAGGCTCGTAGGCAGCATCCTTACTATTCATACACGCACCAAGTTAAAGTTGAAAGACTTTCAAGCTCTTGCGCATGGGTTTACGCCGTCTCTAGAGGATGGGCGACGAGCTTCTTTCCACTGATTTTCCCTGTCTTGATTCGCTCGAGGCCACCTGAAATTCCCTCAAGTCCGTTTGGCAAGACTTCGAGATTGTTGGGCTAAAACATATCTCGGTTGGTTTCCTATTTGCTTGATTGGGTTTGCATACCTTGATAACACCATCTTGCAACCACTTTCCAAGAACGCCCCAAGCTCCACGACACATGGACTGGTTAGGATTCGCATGGGGGTTGCCATAAGTGCCGATGACAGAACGACCCATTCCTTCTTCCTCCCGGACGACAGGTCGTAGGGTCAGAACAAGGGTTCCACCCCGAGCGACAACGGACCAGGCCAACTTTTGGGTCTCTGGCAAACTGATAGCATCGTAGACGACCTCGATGGGCTGCTGAGTAATCTTTTGCAAGGCTGACATGAATTCGGTTCCGGTGAGATGCCTGTCAACCACGTCCGTGGCCCCAAGGCCTTTAAGTCCATTCTCATGAACGGGATTTGCAGTCGTAATGATAGGAGAGAATCCAGACAGCCTAGCGAGCTGGATAGCTACGAAAGACGGTGAACCATCCATGGGACTGTCACCTGTTCACTCACCATACATGCCAACAGACGATGAACCGCCCACGATCAAAATGGGCTTGCCAGTATATTTACCTTGACCACCTTCTACCCAAGGCGGGGTGAGTCCGGCCCCAAGCTGGTCGGAATACAAGCCAACTGCCGCAGTGTCAAAAGCTAGTGGAACAGTAGCCGCTTGGTCATAGTCCAAGTTAGGGGGGATCTGTGAAACGATAACGTCATAGGGGTCATGTCTCTGCACGTCATGAGTTGCTCACCTTTGCAGTAAAATCAACGATGGCGAGCGCGTGCTGCTGGTAGCTGGATTGATCACTGTAGAAGTTTCCGTGCGAGAAACTGCGAGTGCGGTTACTGTGAAAGGTGCGTCATGTCCAAGGTGAAATGGGACGTACACTTTGTCGCCTTTGGTAAAATCTTGAACACCCTTTCCGGCATCTTCGACGACACCCGCCATATCGAAGCCCAGGACGGCGGGGAATTTCTTGACGAACGCACCTGTCTCCTGAATCTTATAGTCGACGGGATTGAGGGCGGCAGCGTGTACTTCGACGAGAAGCTGGCTCTCTTCGGGCTTCGGGACATCACGCTCGCCGACGAAAAAACTCCCCCGTTCTGATCCCAAGAACAACGCTTTCTGTTTCTGAAACGACATGGTGATGGAGGATGTATAAGTTAGGTCGGAGTGAGGGGTATTCTTTCGTGTTTTTAGACTACATCATATGTTTATTATTTACTGATTGGCCACCCCCCGAATTCCATATCTGCTCGCTGATCTGGATCATGTCTCGCCATAACGAAAGCACGCAAAAATCGAGTTGCCATTCTGAGTCGGATGTATCGCATCGACGGTGTCCTCCTAAGATCTTTGATCACGTGATGAGGTGTAGGTGACATCATCGCACAATCACTGCAGAACAAAGAAAAAAAAATAAGATAAGATTTCTAATCCGAAACAAATGTGCACGACCAAGCGCCTTCTACCTTTCGGTGTCTTGTGGACGGGCAACCAGCTTCACTCCGTCGATTTGTCCCCCGCCAAACCTTTCAAGTCCGGGCCCGATTCCTTTCAGTCCTCCCGAAATCGCCTCGACCTGGTTGGGCTAGCACGGCAAACTTTTGTCAGCATCAAACCTATCTCATTGAATCGATTGCGCTTACTCGTATGTCACCCTTCTCGAGCCATCGGTGGAGGTGCAACCACAGCTGTCTCCCCGTCTCCCAGTTCTCCTCAAGGTGTGGGTTTCCGTTGGTGAGCACGATTTCCCGGCGATCGCTGGGATGTCTGTCGATCACCGAAGGAAGCGTCAGGACAAGTCGTCCTTGTGGTGCAAGTAATGCCCAGGCCCCTTCTTGGGTCTCCCTGATGGAAACCGCATCGTAGATCACATTTATCGGCGCAGAGGTGATCCGTGCCACAGCCTGCTGCAGTCCGCTGAACGGGAGATATCGGTCAATCACATGCGTCGCGCCGAGTCCCTTCAGGTATTCGGTATGCTTTAGTGCGGACGTTGTGATGATGGGGGAGAAGCCGGACATCTTGGCCAATTGAATGGCTGGGAATGATGTGTCAGGAACGCAATCATGCAGCGATTGATAGTCTACGCCTACCGTAATTGCCCACAGATCCTGAGCCACCGAATATTATGATAGGCATATTTCTGTACTTGCCCGCTCCACCGTGCTTCCACGGGGGCATGAGGCCGATGCCGTTAGACCGTCCATACAGCCCGATGGCCGCAGTCCCCAGTCCCAGTGGCAGTGTCGCTGCCTGCTCGTATGACAAGTTATCGGGGATCTGCAGGCGGTGTCAGAGCTGCTCCGAACCTGTGCATTGTTCGATCTCTGCCTTACCTTTGCAGCAAAGTCGACGACGGCAATGCAGTATTGTTGGAACGTCGACAAGTCATTATCGTCATATGCGCCATGAAAGAATCTGTTTAGAGAAATAACGATAAGATCAGTCTCACGTCCACATTGGACCACAGTGATGAATTCTTACACATCGTCTCCAGGATCAAACCTAGTCACTCCCTCCCCCACTCTCTCTACTACACCAGCACCGTCACTGCCCAGCACAGCCGGGTACTTGGAGACATAGATCCCCCGCTTCTGGACCTTCGCGTCACTCGGGTTGAGTGCAGTCGCTTTGACTCGGACGAGGATTTCACCTGGTCCTGGTTCGTTTATTTCGCGGGCTCCAAGAGCGAAAGGAGCCTGTCTCGATGGAAGAATAAGAGCAAGATGTTGTGCAGGCATTGTAAGGATGGGATTGAATCAATGTCGAAGGGGTAATGGAAGTAGTCCGGTGAAGAGATAACAGCGAATGCGAACTTTCCTTTATATGCTGACAATGCATTGCCTCAACCAGCCGAAGCCATTTTGAAGTATTAAAACCTCGTGTTGTCCGTGCTGCGAAGGGACGTGAGGGAAAGTGGAAGGAAGCAGGTAGAGTGTCCGGGAATCATGGTCTGGATCATTTGACGGCGCGGCTCAGGGCAACAGCCTTCCTCTAAATGGAGGGTGATTAGAATGTTAGACGCAGCACAGCACAGACCGCTTTGTCAACCCACCTATGCACCCTCCGTCAGCGCCGAGCCACAGCATGGAAAGATGAAAGAATGCACAGATTGGTATAGATCACAGTCACCAAGATCATCGAAACCAAACGCCCGACCAAGCTGTCCTCAGACAAATCTCAGACGAATGCCAATGGATGGCATCCGAATAAGCGAACCGTCATCGTGGGGTAATTGGAAAAAAAATGTGGCACATGGGAACGTGAGTACTGCTAGTAGGAATTCTGTGGAGCAGTTCACGAAAGAAAGCATGTCGAGGGATAGCATGGCCGTTAACTTTCTGACTAACGTGTGAGGAACAACGTACCTCTTGTGAACACGAGGCAGGCCGGGAAATGCAACCGGAGCCCGAGTTGGGAAACATAAACGCCGAAGGGACAAATCTGAACATTGAAGCGTGTCCATGGACTTAGTTAGGACTGAACTGTGGAGTCCATCTTGAGATAAAGGCGTGCCGAAAAGCAAGGGAGTGTGGCCAAGTGGCAAGGAGATGATCGTGCGAGAGTGAGGAACGGGTAATGATGTAAAGAGACACGACGTGAGGGGCGTCAGTGGACCAAAAATGTGACATGTCCACAGCAAGTCCAAGAGAGAACACCGGTGTGGAATCCCTAGAAAACATAATAGAAAGAGCGTGCAAAGTGGGTGTTCGTACTTTTCTAAAGAGAACGCTTTCGCGAATATGGCGGACATGAACAACGCCCCCTTCACGCCTTGTCGATGGTTAGGCGATATTACAAGGAACGTTGAGCTTGTTCGTCAACGAAGCCCGGTCGAGTGCGCGATACCGAAACTGAATACTGATCCGAGAACATCCGTTGGCTGACGACTTGGATGAACCAGGTTGACAGATTCCGGCGTTCGGTGCCTGCTAGCCACACGTCATACTCTGACTCATTTTCGCCGGACGGTTGCCTGATCCTCCTGGGACAGGGGCGGCCGGAACAAGAACCATCCTTTGAAACAGTACTTAATGTACAGTAAGCGTTTACACCCACTCAAAGTGAGCTCATAAACTGTGACCGTCCCGAGGAGCAAAAGCGGATGACGTGCCTAGGGAAGGCTGACACAGATCGACTCGGACACGAACACACGGGCAAACACGTCTGCCCGAGTACACTGGTCGGAACTCTTTTGGTCACCGCCGTCTGCCACCGAGGTTGGTGCTCGAGACCCTGAACGACATCGCCGTGACTCCAACGCGTTTCTGAGAGTCTGTGCCTAGCATCTCCGCAGCTGGCGAGCCTCGTTGTATAGGGTCGCGACCGGAACTCGTCCCGAGCTGCCATGGACGATAATTAGTACTTTGGGCTCCGAGCCGTACTGAATCAATAGTACAATTTTAAGAGCAACTAATTCTTTAGACTGTACTGCCGATGGCCTTATAACTCAACTTGTAGTACACAAAGCAATGACTCGGTCGCTCCGGAGAGTAAGCGGAAAACTGTCATTTATCAAGGAAGACTCTCCGGTTGTGATACGAGTCAAGTGGTATTGCCGCCCGATTGCGATCAGCATAACACTCCAAATTGAGCGGTCTTTGGGGTTCATCTCGTTCACATAGGGTGAAAATAACTTTCAGAAACGCAACAAAATCGACTGTACAATATAAGTGGTAACAGCGAAGAATGGAGGCTAGGTGATACCAGTGTATTATAGTGCTGTTATATTACCCAGGATTATGCATCAACATCAATAACGGATGAGTCGCGCAAAACCGTACAAGAGGGAGACTCGAATCGCAAAACAAACTTGGAAGATGCCCTGAACGAAAACTAGGTAAGATCAATGATCTCCCCAGGAGCGAATAGAGGTCCACTTCGTTCCTCTCTCTTGACTCGTTTTGGTTTCTGGTCCTCAGAGTCGCCACTTTGAAGCTCCCGAAGACGCTTCAGTTCATTCTATCACGAGAAAATGCTCCAGGGCACATACAACGAAGTAAAGAAACAAGACAAACCTCCAAACTCTGTATGCGGTCATTCAATCGGGCTGGTTTGATGTCCCCAAAGGCAGGATCATCAACGGTTGTGAGATCACGTTGACTGGGGTTGATCTCGCGGCCGGGATTTGCACCACTAGAGGTCGGCCTTGGAGCGATACCGTTGGCTTGCAATACGCCTAAAATGACAGTCAAGGATCTAACGATGTACTTGCGGATAGAAAGCAATACTAAGTGGTTGATACTTGAACACAAAAGTCAACACTGGATCACCATTGGGGATTAGACGGGACTGAAACGAAGAGGGCGGTCTAGCCATTTTCGGTCCAAACCTAGAAAGTGTGGGTGAGTTATTAAAATATATGCGCGAACTCGATACTTGCCCGACGCAGTGGACTGTTGCTTTCTTGGACCTTTCGTGGAATTTTTTGTCATCGAGCACGGAGATGTCCCGATTGCTAACGACACGGCGTTCTTTCACTATATTACCACGGGTTATTATTAGACGGATTTCTCCAAGCCTCTTGGGGATTTCTTTGTTCAGAAGGGAATCATCATCTGTGGTCTACGTTAGCACACATCTTCAAAGCTGGTTTCGGAGGGAAGTAGCTCACCACTGAGCTCAACTCGAGCAAACATTAATCCCCGTGTTGTTGTTTCAGTGATAAATTGCGAGAGAACAGCTTTGCTTGCGACGCTAAGGCTTCCAGGCAGCATTAATGTGCCTCCACATTCGATCCCATCCACCGCCACGAACCCCCCACTACCTGTGGAGCGTGATGCTTCGTGACATTCCCACTGGACACTAAATGACTAGAGCCGCCAATGATTAGAGTGGAAAAAAAATGACAACGTTGAATGTGTATACCTTTCCCTCCTCTGAGGCGATCCAGCAGTTCGCATTCGTTGGACTCTCGAACGCGATGTCATATTGCTCCAGCGGCTTGCCGTCGACAAGTATATCTGCTGTAAATGTTCCAAGTTGCATGTTTAAGCTTGAAACAAAGAGCGAGTTTGACGACTCGCGACTCGCGACGCGTCGAGTTTAATATCTTATTTATTTGTTACGTCAAGATCACGTTATCGTGGGGCATGAGTGAATCCGCATCGCCGAACATTGTTGGCGGTTCATCCTGGTCTGGTCCTGGACATTCTTCACCTCAAACAACTCTTCGGAGTTGTGTTGGCGATGGGACAACTTAGGTGCTCTCCAACAGTCACTGCGGATCATCGCCAGGCTGATTCGGGGAAAAGCTGTCCCGACGTCCACAGCCCCGGGTTGGCACTTTGATGAGTGTGAAATCAACCCGGTAACCCCGTTGCTCGCGATAATATAAAGTGGGAGATCAGGTTCCGTGTCTAGTAACCATTTCCGACCACCAACACCCTTTCGTACAAAATGGCTATCGACAACGTGATTCCGACTGTGAAGACGCCGAAGCAACTCCCTCCAGAACTCTACGAGTACTTCCTGTCTGATGCTGCAAAGGAGAGAAAACCCAGCCCAAGTGGGTCGTTCCTCATCGCCGATCGATAGAGTCGAAAAGCTGATATGGTTCTCCCAGTCCGTGGTCTTCTCCCGCTGGAAAACAACCCCGGTGTGATCTCCCTGCTGGCGGGGAAACCCAACGATGCCATGTTTCCCTTCCAGTCATTCTCCTTCACAATCACCGACCCCTTTCACTCTTCCCAGTCAATCCCGGTCTCCCTAACTGGTGTAGACCTCGCTGCAGGGCTCCAGTATGGCCCGACATCAGGACTGCCACGCCTAAATGAGTGGTTCGTTGACTTGCAGGAGCACGCACATGGCAGAAAGCGCTCTGAAGGATGGAGACTCACGATTGGGAATGGGTCCCAGGATGTCATCTTCAAAGTCGGCGCACCCCATTCCAACTAAGCTGTGCTTGCTAATTTTATCCAGGCAATCAATGCGATCATGAACCCTGGAGACCCCATATTGATCGAGGCACCAGTATACGCGTAATATTCCGTTGGCAGTGTTGTTCTCACCAAGCCACTGATCGTTCTCACCAGTGGCGTTCTACCTATTTTCAGGACCCTCCACTGTGAACTTGTTGGTCAGATAAGTCCAATGCAGTTCTTGAGTCACAGCCTCTCAAACATTCTGCAGAGGTCGCTACAGATGAAAACGGCGTCTGCTCAAGTGACCTTCGGTCTATCCTTGAACACTGGCCGGCGGGGAAACAAAAGCCCAAGGCCTTCTACACCGTTCCAGTATGTCGATTATTGTATTGATCGATCGCTTTCGACTTGGAACATAGTATGGTTGCAACCCAACTGGCATGACTGCCGCGATCGAGCGTCGGAGAGAAGTACTTCAACTAGCCCGAGAATACAATTTCCTGATCCTCGAAGGTTCGTGACCAAGCCGTTCCCCTTGGGCTCTTTCGTCTAATGAGAGCTATTGATCCAGATGATCCATACTATTACCTGTACTTCGGCAAGGCTGAGCGGCCGCCTTCGTACTTCAAACTGGAACTCGAGACACCTGAGCTGGGTCGCGTGATTCGCTTTGACAGCTTCTCCAAGATTCTCTCAGCAGGCATGCGGATGGGTTTTGCGTCAGGCCCAAAGCCAATCATCGATACCATAGATCTTCATGTATGTTTTTATTTGCCTACCTGCCACGGCGCTGTGTGCGTGATGCATCTGACACACCTCACTTTAGACCAGTTTCGCTAACCTTCAAGGCTCTTTCCTCGTGCAGGCTGTCACACTAGCACTGGTCGAGAAGTGGGGCTACGAGGGGTTTTTCACACACACGGCGGCTGTGGCAGAGTTCTACAGAGAAAAGAGGGATACGTTTGAAAAAGCACTGCAGACTCATCTCGGAGACCTTGCAGAATGGAGGACGCCGGAAGCTGGAATGTTCTTCTGGTGGGTCTTTCTTCAGTTCGGGCATTCAAAATGCGTGTCGTGGGCATGTCCCGTGAGGCATTTCCTGTACTGGGCGATACGCTGCATCACCTTTGGCTGCGTCTCGCTTGTGCACGAGAGGCATCGGTTTCCCAAGATCATGTATTGACGTGTTGCGCATTCACGCAGGTTCAAGCTCCTCATCAATCGGGACCCTAACGAGGAAGGTGATTCGAAAGAACTGATTCAGACGAAGGCATACGAGAATGGTGTGCTCGCCCTACCCGGTACAGTCTTCCTCCCGAACGGACGCCAAACAGCCTACGTGAGGGCGGCATTCTCTCTTTCTACAGCAGAGCAAGTCAACGAAGCACTGAGACGACTTAGAGTAGTTTTGTTAAGGGAGCGGGACGGGAAGTAGTTGCTATGAGTCGGTATACACGGGAATAGAAGAAGGTTCTACTCAGCACGTGGATGTAGGATACCGCTGTAACTGGGAACCTAGGCGCCATGTCCTGCCACTTCTTGCCATGGTCAGACGGATTCCTTACTCGCTGGTGAGCGTTTGACCTGTCAACTTGCAACGGTAATCTTTCCAGCCCAGAACTCTCAACGAACGAGATAAATTTTGTTGAATATTGAGAAAACAGTATTTCACCAGCAACGCCTAGCGATGTGCCCTTGACGATAGAACGGGTCATTTGTCCCTTCCCTCACCCTCTTCGAAAGCCCGATGCGCCCAAACGACGCAGTGCTGAAATCGTCTCTGCAACGCGTGGACTCGCCAGCCTAGAGCGCGAACGTGCAAGTTTTCGAACGTGTGCATCGTATGTGTCCAATGGCTGAAACTCGCCGCTCGGGTAGAGCTACAAGCAAACGATGACATGTCTTGGAAATTCGAAACACGCGCGTTCGTCGCGACGAACACTGGCTTCCTGGGAATTCGCGTTTCTCTTTTCTTTTTCCACCAACGTGGACTATGCATGTCTTATTATTCTTGTTATTTCGTTACGAATCGTCCGTTCCTTTCACAAGTCACATACGTGTCGTATCGTTTCGGCCGAAATGAAAGGAACCATCGCTACAAATACCGTATCAGATACGCAAGTGGAATTACCCCTTCCATGCATACCGTTTTACGTGTCTCCAGGTCGGATCCCACACTTTCCAAGATAAGCTCCCGCGAAGGGTCTAGGTGGCAAAAAATATGGACAAGAGCGGACAGTCCTTGAGAACATCATGACGCTCGTCACCATAATGCGGATATCACGAAACCACGGGGTTGGCAAACGAACAAGGACCATATGACATGTCACCACGAACCACTTTAGGTCGTGGGCGCGACAAGCCTACTCAAGTTGGTGAAACGCAATTCCACGTACGTCGCAGATGTATCTCGTTCGACGTTCCTCCATTGTGAAGAAACAATCACATGATAAGACCCGTAAGGATGGAAGAGCAATCAGTGGTTCCCACGCCTGATATGAACGGCGGAGTAAATGGACTGGAATCGTAAAAGGTCAAGGACCTCCCTGCGGGGTATTACGGACGAGTTTCCCCTCCAGGACCACGGGTGATCTCGAACCTACCCCAAGTGAGTGTGCCACCGTCTTGACCCGGCGCACCGTGACTGAGATAAGCCCATCATTGAAACAACGACGGTGATAACTCACATTACGTGATCTGTACTGTGACATTCGAGTTCGCGCCCCCATTTCCCCTGGAAGATACTTCAAGTGTGCACATCTTTCTCGCAGGAAAACCAGGCGAAGATGTCCTCCCTTTCACTTCTGTCCTCGTTTAGTGACTGTCACTTCGCTTAGAGACCTTTGACTGGAAGAGATCACAACCACCTCGGTTTCTTCGGCTCTCAGAAAGGTCCTGCACGGTATGCCGGCGAAAAAGTAAAGGATTGGATTGTGGGATTGCAAGAGTACGTATGCAAACGAGAGCATGGCGAAGGGTGAACAGTGACGATGGGGGTCGGATCGCAGGACGTGGGGTATCATTACCTCAAGATGCTAGATGGGTCAGGGCCACGGATGTGATCGTAAGCCATCGAGGCGCTTATAAACCATGGGATTTAATCTTGACGTCGAAAGTCCTGGACACACGTAGGCGGGTGCAAGGTCGGGATCATCCACTGCGTGTCAATGGGGCTTATGCCATCTTGAAACATAGTGGATTAGTACTCGTCTTCATAAGTTTGCATTGCAAAATCATCAGTAAGCTAATAGTAATCCTTATAATGACAGAATCTAGCAACGTCGGAAATGAAGACGGTCCCCGAGGGAATAAATTCTGCATCATTAGGGATAATCCCCGAAAACAGGCCCGCAGGAAAGCCGAATGAAAAACTACTATACACTGCGCCTGCAAGTAGGTATTGGATCATATCCCAAGAACCGTGTTGCAGTATGGTGGCAACCCTGCTGGCATGACGACGACAACTGAGACGCGCTCTGGCTCGGAAGCATGACTTTCTCATTTTGAAGAGTGCGGAATTTTGTCTAAGTTGGTATAGGATGGGTTTATGTGTTTTCTAGGTGACCCACACTATTGGCTTTATTACAGCGACGACCATCTTGTTTCGGGTTCGAGTTCGAGCTGTCCAAAGTTGGCAGAATGTCTCGCTTCGACAACTTCTGGAAGATTACTTATTACAGCGACGACTGTCTTGTTTCGAGTCCAAGTTCGAATCACCCGAGATTGACACAGTGCTTCACTTCGACAGCTTCTGGAAGATTATATTTGTGGAATGCGTTTCGGTTGGGCATCAAGTCCCCAGGCCCTCATCGACGCTATTAATGTTCAGGTGTGTCCTAATGTCACCTATTCTAAGAATAATCAAGGATGATGATTTACCCGGATGAGGGTAACGATAGACTGGCTCGTCTGGATCGGACTCACAAGCTTCAATAGCAGAACAAGCGAAGGTACCCTCCTTGTTGAACAGTGGGAATATGACGTCTTCGAAACCTTTACGCAGGAGCTATCCGACCGTTTACAGGACCAGAGGAATATTTTCGACAAGGCACTGCAGGAGCATCTGGGGGACGTGGCAGAATGGAACAAACCCGGGTCTAGACTGTTCTTTTGGTATGTTCATTCATGTACCGAATGTATGGAGTCGTTCCTTTTGAAATTCGTGGCGGGAATGTCAGGTTGTTGGTCGTGCAATGGCCGCACCAATGGGGCAAAGCTCCTTCTGGACCCTAACGGCGACGGGAGAGTGACTTATTTTGACCAAAACATCCCAGAATGGAGGCTTGTCGCTGCCGAGAACGTCCTGGGGTAGAAGTCGGCGTATGTGCGGCTTACGGTTACCAAAAGAGATGGGGCAAGAAGCGCTGAAGAGGTTGAGAGAAAGGGAAGGGTAGCAGCAAGAGAGAGTGGGAATAGGCTACGCGAAGCATGTGCATGGATGTTAATGTACTGCAACGATCTAAACAGAGATGGATGAGAACATCTTCCTGTTTCGTGCTGACATGCGTTTTTTTTTGTTTGATTCTCAGCTTTCTGCGTGTATCGATGGTTGCCAACTACGTTGGTGATACCCGCCCACGATGAAACCGGTGATGAGCTCTGGCGAGGACATGATCAATCATGCGGTGGTTGTAAGCCCAGGAGACAGTGCTCCTTACAAGGCGAGCTACGCCCTATCCGCGTAACGATCACCTTCTGCCGTTACGACGGGTCGCGAATGACTTATCTTGGCTTATCGCTTTTGTTTGCCATTGACTTGACACTGTTGACAGCCATTGTCACCTCATTTTAGTTTCATTCGTACACCCATACAGACTTTATTACCTTAACCTACCTCACGCAAAGACACCCACCATGACTGCGATTGAAGTCCCCATTCTCGCGAACGCGTGTTTTACTGTCAAATGCGACAAATGCGGCAAGATCACCTGGAAGGTGCGTACATGTTTCCTTGGTGATGTTTTATGACGTTCTGTGATTCATCGCGGCGCATCCACGCACGGACCGAGGGTGGAAACTGAGCACGGATTTGTCAATCTGTCCTATCTTACTACTATCATGAGGGTGCATCCATGCGTCCGCGGATGTTGAACTTATCTCTGTTCCGCGCCCACGCCTGATAATTGGCTTTTCCTGATACTTGTTTGATATCGTCTGTGCTAATTTGGGTCTCGTTCTAACAGGGATGTGGCCGGCATGTTGAGTCAGTAAGTCGTCGCGTTGGCCTATGGTCGTGTGAATGGCAGATCTGGGTCGGGTCGTCTATCACCTCACTCAGGACGCTGCGAGGGAGCCGATTCCTGTTCCTACGTTATAGTTTGATGCGGTCCCTTTTCGAAGGCACCCCATCGCGGACTACTCACACCATTCCCATTCCAAGGCTGTTTTATGGCTTCGGGCGTTCGCTTGGGAGTTGGAGAGGCCCCCCAAATCTGTAATCACACGATGACCCGAGACACCGTTTACTGACGCTTATGTCTAGGTGATGAAAGATGTAAAAGAGGAGGACAAGTGTGTGTGCAAGGAGATAAGCGAGCGGCAGGATAATGAACAGCAAGCGTAGGCGAGGAAAGTGTGTATGATGATCTTGTCATTGATATCCTGTAACGAGAGCAATGTACGATTTTATTAGGCGGTGGCCGGAGTCCCACCACTGACCTAGCTTGGCCTGCAAAGCCGTCCTCCACTCGACGCTGCTTTCCATTTACTACCACCTCCTGCCCAACCATACTTCCCTCCTTATTATCCGACTGTTTCTGCCCCAGAGCTCTTCATGTCGCCCACGTAGCGACAATGGCCACCAACTCAGATTCACTCGACACCGCCCCCCCCGCCGGCGAACCGGCTCAGCCCTTTGATCCTCCTGGCTCCGTCCGGATGACCAAGGAATTGCACTTTCGATACAGCGATGACAGGCGCCCGAGGGTCAACCAATATCTGCGCAGCCACCGAGTAGGCAAGGGCCAGCACGGCGAAGTATGGGTGTGTTGGGACCTCTCAAACAATCGGCGCGAGGTGGTCAGTCCTTCCCATTCATCCCTCACTATCCATTCCCTCAATACTGCTTCCCAACACCTATCAGGCGATAAAGGTCGTGAAACGTAATAATCCACGCGCCGAGAAGATGAATCTTCTTCGTCGTCGGAACCTTCCGACCTCTCCCCATACGCCTCTAACCGACAGGCTTGGTAGCCTCGAACAAAAGATACGCAAGGAAATCGCTATAATGAAAAAATGTCGCCACGGCCACATCGTCCGTCTACTCGAGGTCATCGACGACAAGCTCAACGATAGAATCTACATGGGTGAGCACCCTCCTTTCTTTTTGCCGCGAATTCGGTAGATTTTCCTCCCTATCTGCTCCCTGACTCCGTGCCATGGGCGAGTATCTCAGTTGAGGAATTATGACCCCGTGGCTGCAGCTCGGGACACGGTATGATAGGATGGCTCGTCCTTGCCCAAGTTCCACGCGTTGACAGCCATATCTTTAGTCATGGAATATCTCGGCGGCGGAGAAATCAAGTGGCGCAATGAGCAACATCAACCCATTTTACAGGTTGACCAATGTCGGCGAATCTGTCGTGACGTTATTCTTGGTCTAGAATATTGTGCGTGGGTGTCTTCCTTCTGCGTTCGTCGATCACTGACCATTTTCCCGCTGTTCCCATCGTCCAGTACATTATCAGGGAATTATCCACCGTGACATAAAACCGGCGAACCTCCTCTGGACCGCGGACCGTCAAATGGTCAAGATCACAGACTTCGGGGTTTCCCATTTTTCCTATGCCCAGCGCTTGGCTGCTGCCGGACGTGGTCAGGTCGCACTTGATGATCCAAATGACCCAATCCTTCTAGATGATTCGGATCTATCAAAACGCGCTGGCACTCCACCTTTTCTTGCCCCTGAAGTGATCGCAGAGTACACTAGTACCGAGCCGTCGCCGATAATCTCGGCATCCGCTACCACCACCACCCTGCATTCAAACAAATCCGCTACGCACATCAATTCGTCATCCACCATCAAGGGTTCACCCATCATTCCCCACCGCCAACTCATTACGAAGGCCATCGACGTCTGGGCCCTTGGCGTTACTCTGTACTGCCTCTTGTTCGGGCACATTCCTTTTCGAGCCTCTGACTCTAGCGAATACGTGTTGTACCACGTCATCTGCAACAGTGACTGGGAACCAGATGGCTGTATGGGAAGCGATCGTAGGCCGACGGGAGGCAGACGCCCGCACAAGACGCACGAAGGTTGCATCGTCATGAATCTCCTTGACAAGTTCCTTCAAAAGGATGTGAGGAAGCGTATCACAATCGACGATGCCAAAGTGAATGGCCTTTCGTTCCTTCAACGGTGCATTTTACTAATCCTTGCTCTAGCGTTATGCTTGGTTTCTGAACGACATCCCGAATCCCGGCGAATGGCTCAGCCAGACGTCACCCAGCAAGAATGACATGGTCATGGTTACCGAGAACGAGACTCGAACGGCGATGACGGCGGCGAGGTTCACCTGGGGCTGGCATAAGCGACTCACCAACCGTATTTCCTCCCTCTTCCGTACCGTTCGTACACCCCGTCCCTCCCGCTCGAGCGTTCGAAATGACGATGACGATGATGACAATACCACTGGTGTTCATTCTCTCCCTGCAATCATAGCTGGACGCCATAAAAGTGCTAGTGAGCATTTACCGGGCCCCGAGATTCGTGAAAAAGCAAAGACAAGAACTACTCGTTCGGTTATTCTACGGAACGACTCGACACCAAACATGGGTCGAAGAAGAGAAAAGTCCATTGAAAGATGGGCACGATTGGCTGCAAATGCATCTCCTCAAGACCCAAACTCGCGCTCTGTACGACTCGTAGACGGCCGGCGCGGTTCTGAGACTCTCACTCCACCCGGGGAAATCCATCCTCATTTTGTTGTGAATTCATCGCGCTCGACAGGATCTCAGAGTCGGCCTTCAAGTGGTGGAAGAGACAGTTCAAGCACCCCATTACCACACGACGAACGCCAGCGCCATCGCTTTTCCCTTTCTTCAATATTGCGCCACAATTCGCCCCACAAAACACCCTCCCAGGCTTCTTCGCCACTTGATTCATCGTCGGGTGTATCAGTTTTCCGAGAGAACACCCTGAACGCTGGTCCACAAGTGGATATCGTGGCGAGGAGGAGTGACGAAGTGCTCCGGCACCATGGAAAGGAATCATCGCGAAGCGTGTATCATTGTCCTGGCGTTCTCACCGCTGCACGACGTGCATCAAGCTGGGGTGAGCCGGTCAACTATATGGAGGAGGTGACGAGCCTCAACTCCGGCGAACAAGATGGCATGGACGACGATGCTATGTTCCTAGGAGCTGGTGGTGTAGAGCACACCACCCTTGTGTCAAACCTTCCTCTCGGTCTCGGCCAGGCGACGGAAGTTATCAATCATACCTCCACTGCTTTGCGACATCCACAACCGGAACGATTACACCTTGGGCCATCTGTACATATATGTTGCGATGTATCTAACCCTCAGGATTCCGCACCTAATCGGCACCATCGGTCGACGACAGCCAGCCCAAGCCCCCTCCATCACGTTGCATATGAGTCGGACCTTAACACCAGCGAGGAAGAATACGAGGATCTCGATTCAGATTCCAGTTTCTTCGGTAACAGATGCGGGGAACGTGAACGCGAGGCGTTCCGCGCCAACACCAGCCAGATGTATGAGGAAGAAGATGACGAAGAGAGTGATGAAGAAATAGCTCCGATAGAGTTCAAGCGACGTCGGCCATCGGTCTCAGTTACTGCTGCATCTCCACCGCCGTTATCGGATCTCGATGATGGACGGCCCAGATGATGGCTTGTCGGGTGCCCCGCCGCAACGGACACTGATGGCCGCTTCCGTGCACTCAAATTACAGTTTCCGATTTTCAATTCCAAAATAAATGGTTTTCATCTTTTCCCTTCCCCCTTCGGCGTTTGGCTCACATCATACCGTTGTTCAAAATAGATGCGCGCCAATATATGTCTTATCCACTCATCTACTCCTACCCTTCCCCCCTCACCCGCTTTGCATGTTTTACTGTTCTGTGCTAGCCGGTCCTCTACCTTGTTTTCATGGCCTGATCCATTCTATCATCATCCTGATATCATGTCTTTTTTCTCAACATGGCACTCAGGTGCTTCCATCGCTGTACTTTGATACAATCGTGATCACGTCCTCCCATTTCCGCCCCCCTCTTTTCTTGTTTCTTTCTTCCTCCTTTCTTTTCTTTATCTCATTTCATTTTTTTGTCATCATGCTTCTCATACACGCACGATGACCCCCACTCTCTTTTCTTTTCTTTTCTTTTTGTCCCTCGAACAGGGGCGGACGATATGATCGGTATAGAATTAGGTCGTTCCTCTCTCTCGTGCATAGATACTCCCTCGCGCTGATGTCACGTTCACTGATCAATCGTTTTGAGGGGCTGGGGGATCCCTTATAGATATTCGATTGTGCTGTAGTTGTACTATTACAGAGATGCGTTGTCTATTTGACACTACGCAACAAATAAAGTTCGTCCGATGTGGGGATCGTTGCAATTAAAACATACACAGAAAAAGAAAAAGGGACGGAATGGTGGGTAGATAGGATAAGGAGAAACGTAGAGGCGACGAGAAAAAAAAAGAGTGACAAGCATGGGAGTGAGAAAGATATGCGCATATGCTAAAAATGTTGACCCAATCCTGGATAAAAACGTAACTTATGTAACAGCACGAAAGCGAATAACATAGGGAACCAAGAAAGAAGCGAATGAGCGAATACGTGGAAGGCCAACGAAAGAACGAGAGGAGTGAACGGGTGGACGGATAGATGACGTGATAAAGAAGCGCAACCGTATGAACACGAGGAACGAAAAGAAGAGATAAAGGAGGGGGTCGAAAAAGTGACTGTCACCATCGTTAAAACGGTGAAAATCCGGGTTGTCGATTCGTGTTCACAAGGCGCTCGACGTTTACGTCGGCCATCCACCCGCGATCCGCGCTGCCCCGTACCCAACTCTACCCACGATATTCCACAGCGCTGACGTGCCATCGTATCCAAAGCCCTCTCCGGGGGCCTGCATCGTGTTGAAACTCGACCACGCGGCACGGTCATAGTACGTCGCACCGCCCACAGGCATATACTGCGCAGCGATATAAGGTCCCATGACGAGGTACATGCACGCTGACGCGCCCATGCAGAACAACAACTGTTTCGCGATGTTGAGACCAAACGAACCCCCGCCGTTCCCGTTCCCGCTCCCATCTTTATCACCTCCGTAGACGTAGGTGTTGTAGATGTTGTAGAATTTGTTGTTCTTTTGCGAGCTGGGTCTCGGACCTGTCTTTGTGGATGCTTCGACGATCTGGTCGATCACTGCGCACTCGACGCCAAGTTCTGCTTTAAGCGAACGCCATTCCTCGACAGCGTCCTCGGAGATACCGGAGGTGAGCTCACTAATTGGGAGCTGGAGACCGTGATGCCACTTCTGAAGTGTTTCGAGAGGTTCAGAGGAAGTAACTTGCGTGTAAGACGGGGGTAGGTCATTGTGAGCGAGTGCACCCTTGGGAGTCGGCGGGAGAACAGTGGAAGAGGATGAGGCAAGTGATTCCTCTTCGATTGGGGAAGGCGAGCGAGATGGCTCTGGTTCGACATCTACATCAGGTCTTCGCTCTGGCTCAGGAGCGTCTGTTTGAATTTCGATGCTTGCAGTGATTCGAGGAATGGGGAGAGGTTCAGGTTCGGTTTGTATGGCGAAGGAGGTAAACGGGGTCTCCTCTGTTTGCGCGGCGAAGGTGGCCGTGGGGGTCTGGGGTTCAGGCTCGGTTTGCATCGCACACCCTGCAGTGTGTTCGGACGCATAGTACTGCGTCGAAGCATCCGCGTACTCCTTTGTTTCTTCGAATGTGAGGGGCTCCACTTTCGATCGACTGGACACTTTCTGTGATAGATATTAGCCAGAAGACTAAGGCATAAAAACAGTCAACGCACTCGTTTCTTCCGGGTGATGATGGTTTGAATCACGTCCTCTTCCTCACCCTCCGTGTCCTGCTGGTCTTCACCCTCAAGGTCCAGCCCTTCTTCTTCTTCTTCTTCATCCATTCCCCACTGATCACCCATCTTCCCCAACAGTTCCGCACCTAAGCTCTTACTCACACTCCCCCTGGCACTGGCACTTCCGCTTCCCGTACCGTGTCCAACACCCATCGCACCCAAGCTTCTCATCTCATCCATCTCGAATCTCATCCTATCGATCGTTTCCTTGAGCATCAGGTTCTCCTGCTTTTGCTCGTCCAGCTGTGCGTGGGCTTGTTGAGCATGTGAAAGTTCAGCCTCAAGCTGGGCAAGACGCTCCTCGTAGGAGTCGTGCTCGCGTAGGTACTTCTGAGCTTCGAGGGCCTGCAGTACAGTGGCATCCTGCAGATCTTTGAGTTCTTGGTCGCGCCGCCGAAGGGTATTACGGTAGCGCTCGGACTCAGCTGATCGAGTAGACGTATTAGAAGGCCGTATCAGAGAAAGGACATTAAAAAGAACACGGACCGCATTGTTCCTGGTACTGCTTCTGCAAAGACTGGTAGGAGATACGTGCGTTCTCAAGACTCTTTTGTAATTTCGCGATCTCGCTTTCGAGGGCAGCCATTTGCGTAGAGTTGACACGCTAGCAGAATAATAGTATGAGTATGGTGTAGGGGGGGCTCACCAGCCAAGTTTGCAACATAGGGAGCAGAAAGCCACACATACCTCCTTGGCTCTCAACTCCTTCTCCTCCCTCTTCGTTGCGGTTAGTTCACTCTTCAATTCCTCCAATCTCGCCTGCATCTCTTCCAGATCATTGTCATGTTCTGTGAGTTTGTTCTGAAGAGCGCGATCGGCTTCCATCAATTTCCTGCTCAACTCAGTATTTGCTTTTTGTAGCGCGTCAACTCTATCAAAGGGTTCCAGTGACACCGTTGATGACGTGGCAGAACGATCGAGCACGAGCCCCAGTGACGACTCGTCTTCGCTATCCGAATCGGATCCAGAGTCAGACGATCGACGCGGCATGGGCAACGAGGAGATACTATCCATGAACGCGTCCGCGCCGCCCCTAGGATACTCGAAAGACTGGTCGAATGAAGTATCAGCAGACATACTCCCTGGCGACATGGGTGCGTCACGATCCCGGTCTGACGTGCCGTAATGGAAACCAATCGAGTTGAAGGGCTGTGATGCCGCACGTGAATGGGGGCGTGCAAAGGGTGATGTTGATGAGGTGTTGGGGGATGTGACGGTGCTGGAGGGTGATGTGGGGTTTGATGGGGCACGTGCGCGACCTGGAGTCCGTCCCCACGAAGAGGGACTAGCCATCGATGACTGAATGCAACTGGATCAGCACAGTGTTGTAAAGGAGACGCATAGAGACAGGACAATAGCAATAAATGACAGAATGCATGCACACGTACCTCGTTGTCACTTGATCCACGTGAGGATGATCCGTCGACGCTCCTCCGCCTACTGGCTGGTGCAGGCCGTTTCGTCCAACTCGATGGTGCGGTCGAGCTCAACGGCGTCGTCCTCTGCCGCCTCGATGAATCAAACGCGGACGGGGGTCCACTCTGCAGTGGTGTCTTGGGAGGCACACCTGGTGAACTAGGCACTCTCGATGTCCCAGCCGAGTTCCGACTCGTCGACCTTGACGCCGTCTTACCTCGCGCAAATGGATGCCGCCCCCGTGCATTCGGAAACGTCACGTCGTCGCCCTCGCTCTCATCACTTCCTTCCTGTGGTGAGTCATCTGGGCTCTCTCTATCATACGGCGGCAACGACAGTTGTTCCGACGACTGGTCCTTGCCCGGTGACTCTCGCGGACTATTTCTCGTGCGCTCGGCGATAAATTGGAGAAGAACTTGCGGTGTGACTTCGATGCCCGGGTTACTCGCGAGGAGCGCACGGAGCAGCTCCATCTCGGAGTCGGTGAGGAGTTCGACATCGTTGTAGAGATCTGAGAATTCGCGAATAACATCTGGGAGTGCGTCTGCTGGTATGGTGGGTTCTTGGGCTTGGTTGAGACGCGACAGTGAGTGCGAAGAGAAGATTTGGATGAGGTCTTGTTCGATGCCGTGGATCGAGTCTCTGTTCCGTCCGTATATCGACTACGCGGCCCATGGTCAAGGATAACGCAGGAGCGACGCGTCGAAGGGACGTACCATGTTTTTGACGCTGTGGACGGTGGTGAAAGTCAAGTAGATTGTACAAGAAAGTTGCAAGTTGGGTCGTCCACGAATTCAACACTTGAAATATCTGCCACTGCATTCGTCCGCTTTTGGCAGTTCCACAAATGCCAAACAGGTCACAACAAACCATTGAGTGCTAGATTTACATTCAAACAGAGAAGAAAGACACTCTATGATCACCCCATCAGCTCCCCCTTCACCGCTTCTCCTTGACAAAGAAGTGCAGCATCAAAAAGCTTGTGACTGTGAACACCACAAAGAAAATTCCCAGTAGCGAAATGTTCGGCCACCAGAAAGACTACAAACCCACTACGCATCAACCTCGATTCACTAGAAACATTCGGAGAGGACAAACCTGCGCACGGAGACCGAATATCGACAAAATCGTGGCAGCGGGCACATCCAATTCGACGCCGTACTGTGCATCCATCCGTTAGTCGAAGGGTGATCACGCATGGAAAGACCTTACTCGAATCTCTTTGAGTTGAAGGTACCGCAATTCATTGACAGCGAGTGCCTCAAACGCAGCGTGGAAAAACGAGATAGTGTGGAGCCATTGCAAAACTGGCGTCACCGTCTCCCTGTTGATGAGCAGGCCCGTGAAGAGGAGGCTACCGACTGTATTGGAATCAGTTGTTACAAAAATAAACAAGACTCACTTGAACAACATGACCAATGTGCCGACCAAACTCGCCAAACTCGTGCTCTCGAATGTGATAGACAACAGCAGTATCACACTCGCAGTTGTCAAGTTGAACAACACCAGCGTGAGTATAAACTTCCAGAACGCGGGAACAGTAGCAACCAGTCCAACGAGACCATACACGATACCGCCAAACAGAAGAGGTGGCACCAGACGCAGTGGGAGGATATCAAAGAGGACCTGTATCCAAAAGAAATTGGTACAGGGGAACCAGTCAGGGGAGAGAACCTGCCTTGGACGAGAAGTAGGTAAACGTGGAATAGTACCCGTTCGCCCTGTGGCAAACAATACTTCGGTATCGAGGCTTACTCGGTCATATCCCACATACCTCTCTCGCATGAACAGAATCCTTTCGTTTGCGAACAGTCCTAAGCTCGACAGACACGAGAAACCAAACAGCGCGAGTGTGAAGAAGAATATCCCTGCACGAACACGAACTATTAGGTCACAAGACAAACTCGAACCATAAGTGCGACTCACCAAGGCGATTCTGGAAACCCGCAATATCATTTCCAACGTTGTGGAAGAAGAGACCGCAGATCACTATCACCCGGATCAGCATATACACGACCAACGCGACGAGAATGGCATCGCCAATGCCCAAAGCAAGCATGAACACAACACTCACAAGCCAACGCAATACTCCCCAGATAATGAGCTGTCAACAACGCTGGATCTCTATACAAGTTCTTGAACGCCCTCCCACTCAGAATCCTAAACTGAGTCGTCCAACTCGCACTGCGTCGGCCTCTCAACAATCCAGTTTCTCCAATGACGTCGCGCATCTCAATCATCCCGACTCTTTCGCCGTTGTTGGTCATCGTGCCGTTGGACGGTGCAGATACCCCCCTAGGGGTAGAGCTGTTACCCGTCGGGAGGACGGGTGAATTCGCGGAACGAACAGCTTCAAATTCGGCCAGCATACGACGGGCGGTAGAGCTATTTTCGTACGCAATGACCAGCTCTGCAAGCTTCTCGGGCAAGTCGCGACCAGCTGGACCGTCTCTCCCATTCCGCACAGCATCGATAAGTTGGGATGTTTTTCGCTTGATCGTGGAGCTGATGCTCACCCGGCCACTAGACGCGGACGGGATACGGGTCTGCAACTCAGTTTCGTCAAGATTGGGAGATCCGGATGACAGTGCTCGTTCTTCGTCAGTACCAGAGGAGTTCGAGGAAGGTAAGCGCGTTGCACTTGACGAAGGATCCAAAGTGGGAGATTCCATGTCACTAGATTCGTTCGTCGCGTTGACCGTTAAATCGACTGAGGGAATTAGTCAGATACGGAAGTTGCATTGTTATGAGAAGAAAGCTGATCGATCGGAATCCGAGAGAAACATAATCGGCGAGGAATATAGAGAAAAGGGGGCAAGGCACGAGAACTCACTCAAATAATCGGCCATATTGAATCCGACAGGACATCCCCTCCCAATACTCGCCAACCACTCACCAACACCCTGAGCCTCGTCCTCAGCATCCCCATCAACTCCATCAATCAGCTGAGGGGTCGCAATGGACTTCATAGGACCAGCCCATACACACCGACCTTTAGCCAACACGATCAACTCGTCAAACAAGGCCACAATCCCACTCCGGGGTTGATGGATGGTGAGAATGATGGTACGGTTGTAAGTTCGAGCAAGATTAGAAAGCGATTCAATGACGGATTGGGCGTTATACGAGTCAAGACCTAGTTAAGACGTTCACATAGATCAGTGTCACTGTGGTCGCACATTTGGGAGTATTTAGATACTCACCACTTGTGGGTTCATCGAGAAACAAAATGGAAGGGCTTGTCACCAGTTCGCAAGCGATTGAGACGCGTCTCTTCTCCCCTCCAGAAATCGAACGTTTGCCTATGAAGCGCACATAAAAACAATGGAGTAAGGGAGAAGCGTGCATGCAACAGCGAACAAGCTCCCTCGTCAAACAGATGATCACAGACGAATTACAACGACTCACCACTTCCACCAATCCTCCTGCCCATAATACCTCTGATTCCCAGCTCCTCCAACGTGCCATGCACTCTTGCAATCTTCTCATCTTCCGACATCTCTCTCGGTAATCTCAATAGTGCGCTATATAATACTGTCTCGTAAACAGTCAACGTTTCCATCAACGTGTCCTCCTGATCAACATATCCAGATACCCGTCGAACTTGAGAAGATGTCACAAGCCGTCCATTGATGAGAATTGAACCATTGACTGAGCCAATCTTGGAACGGTGTGCCAGGATATCGAGTAGAGAGGACTTGCCACTCCCTGAGGCACCCATAACGGCAGTCAATTTTCCTGGGCGTGCTACGCCACGCACATCTTTCAACACTTCCAGACCGTTGGGAAGGGTATAAGAAAGCGACGAGAAGTGAACAGTGGCGGGGACATGCTCGGGGTGCGAAGGCGGATGTCTCGGGTCCGATGGGAGAGCAATGGGTCCTGTGTTGGGAGAAATGGGATGCGTGTGGCCCACGTACCAAAGAACTATTAAAGAAGTGGGAAACCGATAAATGCGTGAATGACTGGGGATCATGCCAATACTGTACCTGCGACTGTCAGAATGACGATGAGTCCAGCACCAGCACTGCTGAGTGCTATCCATCCGGTATTATCCGGCTTAGCCGGGCGCTAAGATTCCAAGAGTAACCCATCGCAGTCAACAGCAAGCCATCTACATGAACAAAACTGCAAATGCAAGAAGCAAGACACATACATGATAACCAGGCACTTGTGAATAGTGCAAGCATTCCCCTCCATCACAGTTGAGAGTAATGTAAGCGTCTCCAAAGATATCATTGATCAACGAGTTCATCGCCGGTTCTTCGAATCGGCATCCTTGGCCCGTCTTGCAACTAAACGTCGCGGGCCCTCGAATTTCTTCGACAAGGAAGTCCGAAATATCTTAAAAAAGGAACACATGAGTGTGAATCTCTAAAGGAAGACAAATAACCCACCGACGCTGCCTTCCTCACCACACAGGAACCTGTTGGGTATGCACTTGCATTTGATCTTGTCACAGGCATATACAGTGCTGTTCGTATCATAACCTGGTTTAGCCTCCGACGTGCAACTGTCGAGACCACAGTAAAACGATTCTTGCTGGGCTGTCCAGAACTGAAAAGAGCACGTCGACGTCGCATTGTCACAACTAAAAGTCACTTGGGGAGGTCGGTCTGGAAGCATGTCCAGAATCTTGCGGTCTAACAACAGGATGAACGAGGCAAGAAGAAAGGAATGGGATAACATACTGGTGATATCACACATTTGATGATTATTGAATACCGTCTCTCCACCCATGTAACAAGTCATGTTTGCTACCGTCTCGTCATCCAGACCATCACGGATAGCACCGGGAAGAGGAAAGCCCACGCAAGCAGCATCGGTTTTGCATACTGGTGAGATAACCGGGATTAGCGACGAGGCGGTCAAGGTACAGGTGAAAAAACGGAAATACCGTTGCAATTGATTCCACCCCAGCCTTCTTTACACTCGCATGGTTCGTTACCTCTGAGGGTCCTGTGATCGCCGTCCGCGAGAGAGTCACATTCTAGGAACTCAATAAGCTCGGGAGAGAGAGAGAAGGAGAGGACACACGGGGAGTGAGACAATCTATTCCACCCCAACCAGGGGGGCACTTGCATTGGCCATCATACTCATTGCACATGCCAAATTGGCCACAAGTGAATGCGGGGAGGAGGCAATTAAAGCAAGGAGGACATTTATCTATACGGACATCTTAGCAAGCCAGGAAGTAAAGAGGAGGAGAGAAATGAACCTATCAGGTTGGAAGAGGCCAACGACTGGAGCGGTGCATGAGTCCTCCGAGGACGAATGAGGTGAGTTACTTACAGAAATCTGGTAGGAAGACAAACCCGGACCACTGTTAGTGTTCCAGGTGACGTTCGAGTGTGACCTTGCGGCGACTTTTGAACCTTCCAGGAGCGGAATGAGGAGCCATAAGCAGAGCACAGTTAGTGCTCGTCGCATGTTGACACGAAGACCGTTCAAGCGCTGCTTCCTGCGCAACCCTTTTGGGAATGGTCCATTTGCGTGGGAAATCCTGCCTTTCTCCACTCTTTCTCCACGAGTCCAAATGGCATTGGGCCCGTTCCGCGGAGACAAATCTGATTTCTTGCAGGATTTGAGGTCATCGAGTACCACAAAGGCAGTTCATTACGCGCTACTTGCTCGATACCCATGCCGTACTTGGGCGTAATGGCAGGCGCGAACCAACGTGCTGAAACAATACAGTCCTGTTGCTCCATCTCGCGGACACTGGAGATTAAATTCTAAACCTCTGGACTTGGTCCACACGGGTGCTTGTCGATTGAAGTTGAAGTGGGTCCTTCATCTTAGTTATATTTCTGAATCTTCCACTGGCAGCCAGATAGGTCACCATGAATGAGCGTCCCACGGAGTTGTCCCAAGTACAGCAGAGTGAATGCCATGAATTCGCAGCGTGGGGTATAAACGACGTTGCCCCTCCTTCCTCCCTAGCCGCTACATTAATCGGGTAGCCAGCAGTGATTACCCCACACGCTTCTGGTATGTTGTCTGCTTAGCTGGTGCAGATGCATACAGAGCAGAGACACTGACATTTGAACTCTGTATCAAGGAGGACCAGGTAGCTCGCCCGTAATGGTGCCGCTCCCCTTCTTACAGTTACGCTACACACTATGTAGCAAGTCACTGGTTGATCATTTAGCAGCTTGTTCGTCTTAGTTTGGCAGTAATGCACAGTTCGTTGTGAGTAAACGCCAAGTAAGCTCATCTATACCGCCCCCGCCTTTTTTTCAGTAGGAAGCCTACCGCATGATTCGCTTCATTTCAATCCTGGTTGACTCCTGCCTTATTGATATATAGATGAGGATGTCTTCGAGTCGATTGGCGCGCCATATCTCATTGATAGCAATGGTGTGCATGCACGCTCACTGCTTTATAGGGTTTTCATTCACCCCTCGGAACCATCAATCACCTTCCCTAGGATCAAATATGGTGGTAGAGCAACTTCGATCTTCCGCTCACCGTTTCCACCACGTCAGATAATATTGGGCCGTGTGGCCTGCGAAGTGAACCTTATGCCACGTGATGAAAGCTACTTCTGCATCTGCAATTTGAATAAGAAGAACTCAAGGTAATAGGCACGTTCGCTAACAGGTTCCCAAAATCTCCTCGGCCATCCAGACATCGTGGATGCTTCACGACCTTTTTGATACAGGTACTATTTTTCTCCCATATCCACAATGGACGAGACACTTCCTGTATATGGATGCAGGCCATGCAATGGCAACATTTGTTGCATAGATCACTTACATTACTGGGAGTGAAGCTTCACTCTGTGTACCCGGCGCCTCCGTTTCAGCGCCTCAGCTGGATGGACTCTTCACTACTAGTTGCCTCAAGTATGGCTATCATAGGGTAACACTAACCATTTTACTGAAGGCTTGCTCATCCTCCATCCAGGTTATCCCTGTATCTATCATCCTCCTGTATATGTAATGTCAATGGTTCCTGCACCTCCCCTTGTGCACCGCTGCAAACTCATCAGTGGTATACTATGCAATCAAAAACTTGCCGGCATGAGCACCAATGGAGAGGGCTGATTCAACGTCCGTGGATAGGGTGTTAGTGCGGATGAACGTTCCGAGACACGTTCGGTGCATCGACCTCTGCGCCCGGATAGTATGCCCCAACTGTATTGAGGGTCCTTCACGCGCTCTTTGCACCCAGACAAACATGTTGCTGCGAGGAAGTGATCTGTCGTAAGTGTTTTACATCACATGCGAATAAACGCGCCGTAACGCTGCAGAAGCACCTCGCCTAATGGTTAGTTGAAGGCACGAGGTGTATGCGTTGCATGTAGAAGTGATGGATATGTGTGACTTGACCGTTAATTAAATCATTGTTCAGAATCTTATCGTATGCCACACCTCCACGACTATCCAAGATCATTTTATTTTCAGCCTATTTCTCTTGACCTCGGACTCCATTTTTCATGTGAGTGATTCTGGCAAAATGATCCCAAGCATGTGATGCAGTTTAATCAGTCATATGTGATGGCACATGACCGGGACCGCCAAAAAGTGGTTGAAATCCATTCGTGGCGCCGAAGCGTCATGTATTGCGAGAAATATGCATTGTCAGCAGGGATTTTGACGGAGAAGAAACGCACAAGTTTCCGACCACGTTGTTCTCTTTGCTTTCTTTAGGTGCGACGATCCCTGTTACCGCGATGATTTTTCTTGTGGGTGCCCCTGAGTTGAGTGCTGACTCTGCCGAGCACGCTCATCGTCATTTTGAGTCTAAGCCTGTTTCATATCGTCCTTAATCTACTTCGCCATACTTGTGTCTTTCTGCGGGCCCACTGTCCACCACAATGAGGAACTGCTCTATACTCGACAACCGCCCGTCGAAGCGAGTCGCTATTTGGTGCCACCGCCTTCAACAACCCGCTGACGGATCACAGGCCTGAGCCTCGTGCCTTGATTTCTGAAACGAGGATAGGAGTTAAAATTGGATCCATCCATTTGAGCAACGATGCCCAGATGAATCAGTACGTCTCTCTAGCGAGATGGGAGACACGCTGGATGATCATCGACATCGATCAGAACCCGGTCTGCATGCATCCCACCAAGCTGGAAATTAAATATAAGGCTCGGCGCTAAATCCCCTGCCACATATATTAAGCCTTACCATCATTTCTGCTGGGATTCCGATAATTGGTTATTCCAAATCAAAAAGCGAACTTAATTCACACCCAATGCTCGTGATTGCGGCCAATTCCGTAGCAGTTCAGAACTTCTTGAATGCTCTACCATTAGTGGCTGTGGCACCGATTGCAAGACCCCGACGGATCACAATGCGATGAGAGAGGCCACACCAGAAACAGCATTCGATTATTTTAACGATCAATGACCCGTGAATACTGTACGTGGGTATGTTTCAAGCCAGTGCCGTGAAGGGATTATCAACCATGATGTTAGGTTCGCAACGCCTTGACAAGTCCACTTCAACACCGGCACGCGAATTTTGTTAATTTCTTTTTTGTGAATTGTGCCCCACCCGCAGAACGTGCGAAACACAAACCTAAGAACAGGTCACATAGCCTATCTGAGGCGGCTAGCGACATTTCGTTGTCAGTTCTCAGTTAGGTCCCGTGACGCGCTGATAGGCTACTAGGCAGAATTGCGGGGACAACAACTGAAAGGAAACGTGTCAACTTTACGTTATCCGTACGTGTCGGCCGGGGATGCATACTCGCAAAAATCACGCGATGAATAGGAGGGAATGCTACTCTCCGTTTAGTAAGTCATGCTGTAAAATACCTTTTACGATCGCTCGGATGCCACTGGGCCAATGAGAGCTTGGTTCGCTCTGTTACGAAAGCGTTGCTGAACTGCCGTTCATTTCAGCTGATCTGGGGATACCAGTTTCCGTCTTACTGCATCCTCACGTTCTCGCCTGCACTCACTTGGCCGGCACTTGTACTCCCTCGCGCCGTGCATTGCACGCAGAACTGTCGCATATCCGAGGATATTGCCCACTTCCTCCATTATAGGTAAGCCGCACAATCAGGATCGTTGGCCAGACCCTGACGACCTTTCAGACTATCACTCACTGTTTTCTCTTTACACCGTGGCCACCTGCGGCTCCCTTCCATTGTATCGTGGAGCCCAGGCCTCAGAGCGGCCGAATGGTACGCTTTTTGTGGGCCCATAGTATCCCCCATCAGGTCAGTCGTCATCATTGATCACTTCACTGTCACCGTTTCTACTGATTCCTTCATGCCGCTTTCTGATTCGGTTGATTCATTTCTTTTGGTACTTGCTTCGTACTATGTGAGACACTTAGGTATTATTGGTATCATACAGAGAGGCATTGTGGGTTGTAGAGGTCAAACCCGAGGTATCTAGCGTTAATCTGTTGTTATTGTGCGCAGCTAAGTTTTGGAGGCAGGTACAACAACATCCCGTAATGGCATGAGGTGGATCCTCCACGATGTACCAAGTCAACGAAAGCATACGCGGAAAGTTGTATGGTCCGGATGCTGTAAGATGCACCAGTTTGGGTGCGCTTGGGTAGATCTGGGCGGTATGTCTTCTTCGAGATCTCAGCCATTTGTCTTCGTAAGCACGATTGATCCCAATCCCGTCAGGTATTGTCATATGGGGTTCTCTTAAATCCTCGTAGTCCAGTAAATAAGTCGCCGAGACGAGCTCCAGCCTGCAGCCTTACAGCCGCCGAGCGCTGATGGTGTCAGATGAGCCATTCATATCTGCCTTTGCATCATGCGGTTCAACAATCCGATTGGCCGAACGTACACGATTTTGACAGTGCAGATCATAATTAGGAGTCATCCAACCCTGACATTGTAAACTGTAATTTGCAGATGGTGCTTATCCGCGGAGTAGCATTTGTTCGCTTCTGCAGTGCTCATGTTTCCAGAAGGAAGGGGATGGATATTATGTAATGTATTAATTTGCAGAGGAGTACGAGGATGCCTGCGTGGAGAAGTGCCGCAGTCCGGAATCCAGATGGATCTGCCCTTCAAGTTTGCAGATATAAGAAAGCTTTGGGTTTCGAAGGGGGTTGTTGATCTTAGAGAATCAGACATGTACGAACCTACCCTCGACACACCACTGAACACGAACTTTATTCCTGAGGCAGATATTGCCCCATTTCTTCCCATCTCCATTGTCGGGGGCCAGCCAAATCCTTCACAGATCTACACAATGATTCAGACAGACTCCAACACTAACTGGTCCGTGCTCATACCAGCCGAAGGTCTGGTCACAGCCAGTAAGGCTGAGATGGGCTGCTGATTGCCATACTGACTCCCCCGTCAGTCCAGGTGCATGAAACGTCCAATGAGAACAACGTCTCACAGGACGTGCCTGCACTTGAAGTAACGACGGCAGCTCTTCCTTCTGTCCCTTTCGCAATGCCAGCACCCACCTGCGGACTCGCTGGTGGCTTGCATTGCGTTCTCCCGCTGGACGGTTCAGCCAGGTCCATCAGATCGCACCTTCATATGCACGGTCACAGGCATCCGCCGCGGCTTACTGTTCAGTGCCCGTGGATGAATTGTTCCCATAGCTTGCAATGGGTTAATATCCCAAGGCACATCCAGTCTCTCCATCTGGGTATTCGATTCACGTGTCCCAGTTGCGGCAATCAGTACACGCGACTCGAGGGGTTAGCAAGGCATACGGCATCGCTGAAGTGTAGTGGTCAGTGTCTGTTCTACGTTGAGAAAAGCGTGCTCATCGCCGAATGTTCTTTAGGGGGCACACGCGGGGCCGTAGGAGAAGGGAGGCAACCTGAGTGACACGGTCGCAACAACATGGTTCTTTCATCGTTTTTTCTTCTTCTCCTGCTATGTGTTGTCATGATGTACACGCTAAGATTTTGATGTTTAATCCTTACTGCATACTCGATGATATAACTGGACTTCCCGAATGCTGATGCCCACGATTCGATTGATCCGAGCCAGAGCCTGGGAGGTAGTAGATGGCGAATACTGTAAATGACATTCGTGCGTAGATTCAACCCAAAACGTTGACGGTAGGGCGATCACAACAAACTTTTGCTTCTTCCCCGTTTGGGCACCTATGATTATGCAATCGTAGTCCATAGGTGCTGATTGACCCTTATCAACTGTATAGTTCCTCGGCAATTTCCTCTTTGACAACGGCGTAACCCACTCCTTGCCAAGCCCAGATATCTCGCCACAGCGCTGCACCCACGGCATAGTCTACAGTATCGTATTTAATACCTCGTCATTGCTTTCCAAGGGCGGTGACAGTCTTTCTACCGTAGTATTTCATTTGTCCCTGGGAGGCTATATGGTCATGGGTCGACGAACGACAAGGTGCCTATTATGGACCAGCTGAACGTGCTCGCCGAGGCGTATCATACACAGGATCCCGAGTCGCTAACCTCCCGCTCTGCTTTGAAGGTATGGAAGAAAGTGGGTATGAGGGTTTAAATGGGCTCATCGGGAAGGAGGTGGCCGAGGGCGAGTGGTTCAGGGGCATTGACTGTGATTCCATCGTGCGTTGTCTTTTCCTCTTCATTCTCTTCCCTCCACTCTCCATGTTTCTTACATCCCACTTCTTGATCCGTTTCATGATTGGTTTCGATGACATGTCACAATCGGATAATTACTGGTTGAACACCTGTACGACTGCGTCGACCCACGGTCTTCGTGGCATCGCCTACTTTGCCATCAACATGTCGGGTCCTAGTCAAGATCTGCACTCTTGGCTATATGGATGCATGGTCCGCGAGCCAATGACGGACCTCATCAAACCGAGGAGCAAACTCGTCGACCACAACCGCTACGCTTTCGTTCCCGGTATCGAAGCAATGGTCCCACCGCCAGACGATAACGAAATGCAGCTCGCCCTTTTCCCTGTGTTTGCGTTTCGAAAGGCGCATCTGGGCATGGAGGTATTTATGAAATTCTCTTTTCAGAAAGGTGTACTAATCAGAATGGACTATTCGGTTGCCGACGTCACAGAAGCAGCTGGTGCATCGGTATGACAACTATCTCATTCCTTCTATAAGCCCGAAGCTCGCGCTCCAGGATTGTTCAGGTCACAATCCCCACTCTGGTTGACAGTCTCAGATACAGGCGTGCGCGCCATCCCAAGGTACCTTCCATTCAATCCTTGTGAATACCATGTCGCCCGTACCGTCATTGATACTCTTCCATGGATTTGGTCACCCCTGTGACTTCCTTCTCGATCATCTCAAGGTAGAGTCCACGTATTTGGAATACATGGATCTTATCATTGCTTCGGTGCCTGGCCAACTCACTCCTATACTTCCAAACTCCGAAGTCGATGTCTATGCGAGTAGGTCGTATCCATGCTTGAAAGCTGACGACAATCCCTTAGCGCGGTGGAAGGTGTATACTTCCATTATTTCTTTCTTCTATGGAGCCTGGTGGGAATCCTCCAGTCTCTGTGAGTCTCACAGGCAATAACCTTCGTACCACAATCATGGATTAGCGGCTTCATGCCGCGTCGTGCTGGTGGTGCAGGCAATAACTTGTTCGAGTATCGTGTTGTTCACAACAATAAAAATCACGAGTGTTGAGTAGGCTATATATGATTTGGTCACCTAAAGCAGCCGCAAATTCTGAATCAGATGTTTCCAGTTCACAAGGGATCATTTTGCCAAAGATTTTCCACCGGGGCGAGGGCCATTGACACGATGACTTGTTCCCGTCACGAACTTCGGTGCTTCAAATGGGTGGTATGCGTACAGGACCGAATCACTAGCACAGCCGAGGAAATACTCCATGAGATGTCTGGCTATGCTCACCAACGAAGTGATACCCACGGTCGATTGACGACAATCGATCCACAGCCCACCTGTAGTCCGACTCGGCAATCTGCTGCGTCTCTGTTGCTCTCCGTAAATATAAATCAAATGCCCCAAACGACGGTAGTCATTGTTCGCCACAAGTCACGATGCAGCTATGGATAGAGTACCAATACACCATCCAACTTCGAATGCTCATTACTTCCACACTGACTCGTCCTCGTATCGGTGATGAAATAACCATCGCTGAGCGCAAAGGATGATCCGTCGCACCAAAAGATGTGTACTCACGGCTACGTGGCTCACGCATCAGATGCATTGTCCTTCATATGCCCCGATAAGGGGCAGAAAGGACATGGCAAATTGGAAGACGCCAAAGGGCCCAGCGCAAGACAGTCATTTCGGTGGTGTTCTGAACGGCGCGGAGTAGCGCACTCTCTGCGGTTGAACTGGAACAAGATCAAGGCGTTAGCGCAGCTTTGCTGGTAGGGAATGAAGCAGCACTTA
The DNA here is from genome assembly GCA_003316195.1 of Neoboletus brunneissimus. NCBI lineage: Eukaryota > Fungi > Basidiomycota > Agaricomycetes > Boletales > Boletaceae > Neoboletus > Neoboletus brunneissimus. Next base: position 36,981 of record QFEL01003338.1, read on the forward strand.
CAAATGCGGTCGGAGTTTTAAAACTTATCAATCAAACCTCGTTTTGGGGGTTGCCCTGGTTTTCCACAACCACCACCCTTTGGTCAGTTCGTCGTCGCCGTTCGCTGTGGACATCGCTGACCTACCATTGTTTCTGCAGCCTTAAAAGCCCTAAAAATATAAAAAAGTCTTTGAAAAAGTAGTAGTCGCCTCTTGTGTGAGTATACTTGATCCATCTTCTGCTGAATTGCAGGCTTCATCGTTCTTTCTCCGCCAACGTATTTTACAGTCGCAGAAAACCACTCAAAAGCAGTAACGACCCCACAAACCCAGAAAATAAAAAAAATGTCTTCTGTTGCCGAAGCTCCGATGGTTCAACCCGAGTCTGCTCCTGTTCCTCCCCCACCCGCCCCCGCCTACAACCCTCCCCAGCCATCTGTCACCTCACCATCCGCATCCCTCTATGTGGGTGAACTCGATCCCACTGTCACAGAGGCTATGTTATTTGAAATCTTCAATATGATTGGTCCTGTTGCCAGGTAAGTCCTGGCTGCTTAGTGCGATGTCCGAAAGCTGTACACAGCTGAAAACCTTCCGCAGCATCCGTGTCTGTCGCGATGCGGTTACTCGTCGCTCACTCGGATATGCGTACGTCAATTATCTCAATACCAGCGATGGTACGTCATAAGACCAACTTATCACCTTTCCATCATTCACGTGACATAATAAGGCGAGCGTGCGCTGGAGCAGCTTAACTACTCTCTTATCAAGAATCGCGCGTGGTAAGTCGCGATGGATACCTTTGTGTCAACTTTACTTCACAACTTCCGTAGCCGTATTATGTGGTCCCAGCGTGATCCCGCCTTGCGTAAGACTGGTCAAGGCAACATCTTCATCAAGAACCTGGACGAGCAAATCGATAACAAGGTATTCTAGCGTCATAATTGGTTACCATTGGAATTACATTTGAACCCTTGACAGGCTCTCCACGACACGTTCGCCGCCTTCGGCAATGTGTTATCGTGCAAGGTTGCTACTGATGAACAAGGCCGCTCCAAGGGATATGGATTTGTTCACTACGAGACAGCTGAGGCCGCCGAGTCTGCGATCAAAGCTGTCAATGGTATGCTGTTGAACGACAAAAAAGTCTACGTTGGCCATCATATCTCGCGCAAGGTCTGTTATGTTTTTCATTCCACATTTACAGGTATTGACTGTGCAGTGCAGGAGCGGCAATCCAAACTAGATGAGATGAAGGCGCAGTTCACCAACCTATATGTCAAGAATCTCGATACTAGTGTTACTCAAGAAGAGTTCGAGGATATGTTTAGGCAGTTTGGTAACGTCACTTCGGCGGTGGTACAATTCGACGAGACCGGAAACAGCAAGGGCTTCGGCTTTGTCAACTTCGAGAACCACGACGAGGCCCAGTTGGCTGTCGACAGTCTCCACGATACTGAACTCAGAGGCAAGAAACTCTTTGTTTCACGTGCTCAAAAGAAGGCCGAGCGGGAAGAGGAGTTACGCCGGTCGTATGAGCAAGCGAAGATGGAGAAGCTGAGCAAGTATGCCGGTGTCAACTTGTACATCAAGAACTTGGAGGATGATGTCGACGATGAAAAACTTCGGACCGAATTTGAGCCCTTTGGTACCATCACCAGCTGCAAGGTCATGCGTGACGAGAAGGGGACATCAAAAGGTTTCGGTTTCGTCTGTTTCTCATCCCCGGACGAGGCTACCAAAGCTGTTGCGGAGATGAATAACAAAATGATTGGTTCCAAGCCACTCTATGTTTCTCTCGCACAACGCCGCGAAGTTCGTCGTCAACAACTGGAAAGCCAGATTGCTCAGCGCAACCAGATCCGCATGCAGCAGGCAGCGGCGGCTGGCATTCCTGGTGGATACATCAATGGTCCTCTTTACTACCCCCCTGGTCCCAACGGGTTCCCTCCCCAAGGTCGCAACATGATGGGTTACGGTCAGCCGGGCATGATGCCTCCTCGTCCCCGCTATCCACCTACTAGTGGCCAGGTTCCCGGAATCCCTATCCCCCCTTACGGTGCTCCTCCTCCTCAGTACGGCATGCCAGGTTATCCTCGTGCCCCTCGCGCCCCCAGCGCTCGCGGACCCGGCTCGTCCCCAACCAACCCGACCGCACCTATCCCGCGTGCTAATGGTCCTCCGCCAACAAACGGTGCCCCTCGCCCCGGTCCCCTTCAAGGCGCTCCTGTTGCTCGTCCTCCTCCAGCTGGAGCTCCAGCACCGGGCACCCGCAGCCAACAGGCGTACAAGCTTAACCCTCAGACCCGTAACGTTGCTCCTCCTGTGCCGGTGCCGGCGGTACCGGCTTCCCAGTCGGAGGTTCCCGCTCTCACCGCCGCGGCACTTGCGAACGCATCTCCGATGGAACAGAAGCAGATGCTAGGTGAAGTCATCTATATGAAGATCGCTCCGTAAGCTTTCACGATGCTCGGCGGAGTGATTGACGCTTATAATTCATAAAGTTCTCAACCCGACTTGGCTGGCAAAATTACTGGTATGCTTCTGGAGATGGACAATGCTGAACTTCTCCACCTTCTGGAATCGAATGAAGCTATGAATTCCAAGGTCAGCGAAGCTCTCACTGTGCTTCATGATTTCGCCAAGGAGGATGGTACAGCCTAAGCAGTGAGGCTGAGGGACATTGGCGGAAGGTTGAGGATGTGTGGGGTCTTTTGAGCAGTGGTGGCTCGTCCTCTCTTTATTTTTTCTACGTGCTTGCCCGTACAGGTTGATCATCCGTGACCTCTGCCTTTGCGCTGAGCGTCCGCTTCAAACTGGGTAATGGTGGCGGTCGTTCCTTTTTGTGTACTTCGAGAAGGAACAGAGGTTGATACAACTACTTTCACTGTCGACGTGGTGAGATGCCTGCCTCGAAAGCAAGTATACGCTGGAATCTCGCGTTAGAGATTCTGCATTGCGTGAGTCAGAAGATGGAGTACACGCTGTCGTAAATATGTAAGTAACAAACCACGGGCACGTACCACAGCCCTCGGCGTGGCCAACTATCCAGCCTTGAAATTTCTGAAGAGTCTCTGCTACACATCCGTTCTTGCTTGGCCTTCCGGACCTCTTTCCACACGACAATGAGCGGGCTAGCTGTGGACCTTCTAGTTCTTCTCGTCAGTTGGGCGCATGTTCTTCTTGCGCCGTATACGAAGGTCGAGGAGTCTTTCAACCTCCACGTCACTCACGACATTCTGATGTATGGCGCGAGTCCCGCGAGTCTACACAACGTGAGTTTCCCGTGGCTTCGAGATCCCATGTGCGACTCACATCATCTCTTGTATGCCCCGATATTGCGCGATTTCAAGTATGATCACAATGTCTTCCCAGGCGCCATTCCTCGTACTTTCGCAGGAAGTGTCTTACTCTCGTGGCTCACTGCACCGCTTATACACACAGGCATCGCTCTGGGCGTGATTACATCCAAGTTTGATGTGCAGTTTGCCTGTATGTTTCCCTGATGCCCAAATCCTACTCGTGCCACCTCACTGTTCTGAATACCGAGTAGTGCGACTTGTGCTTGCCTCGCTGAACGCCTTTACGCTCATCCTTGTCCGGAGGGCAGTGTCGACGCGTTTTGGGAGACAGACAAGTTGGTGGTACGCGCTGTTGACTTGCTCGCAATTTCATCTTCCATTTTGGATGGGTCGGACGCTTCCAAACATGTTCGCATTAGTGCCTGGTATATTTCTTCTTATCAATTCGAATGCCAGTGCTGAAATATCTCTCGTAGTGAACCTCGCGTATTATTTGCTTCATAACCGTGCACCCAAGTCTACGCAGGCTTCGAAAAAATGTATAAATATAGCAGTCGCTTTGCTGACGTTTACGGCTGTCGTTTTTCGTTCAGAGGCAGCCCTTCTCCTCGCACCTCTGGCCCTCCAACTTCTTATTCAAGGCCATACTACAATCCTTGACCTCGTCAAAGTTTGTCTATTGGTGGGACTGATGTCCGTAGGTCAGTTGTAGTCTTGGTGCTCACGAATGTTAGCTAACCAACGCACTTCACTTAGCAATCACCATCACCGTCGATTCATATTTCTGGAATCAATGGCCTATATGGCCTGAACTTTACGGTCTGTACTTTAATGTTTACCTAGGCAAGAGCGCCGACTGGGGTGTGAGTATTTGCTTGAAGATATCGATGTCTTCTCTAACCCCTGTCGACTCAGACATCTCCACCGCACACTTATTTCACTGCTTATCTACCAAAACTTCTCCTCGGTGCTACCCCGATGGCAATTCTAGGTGCCGCACTCGATCACCGGATTCGGTCTATGCTTGTTGCTCCGCTCGTATTCGTGTCCCTGTTGAGTGCACTAGGACATAAAGAATGGCGCTTCATCATATATGTGGTCCCCATTATCAACATCGCTGCAGCGCGGGGCGCACGGTGGATGTAAGTTCACGCTCTATGGTCTACTTCCGCATTTTCTAACACTGCTGACTCACTGGTTTGGAAAAGGACGTCGCGTAAGAAGGGTTTCTTACTCAGACACCTTGTTTTCCTCTGTGCACTTGTTTTGATTTCTCTTAATTTCGTTTCGACATTCATTTTCATGCAAGCGTCGATGGGAAACTATCCAGGTGGCGTAGCGCTGGCCGCATTTAATCGACGATATTCGGGACAAGAGAACGGTGAGCGACTTTATTCCCGTCATCATCCAATATTTATCCACCCATAGTTCACGTGCATATATCCAATCTTGCAGCCCAAACTGGTGCATCGTTGTTCCTCTGTGAACACGCTCCTCCTATCCTGTCAGTGTTCCTACCATCCGAGCCCCATGCATCCCAGCCATCGTGGACGTACAACAAGACGGAGTCGTTGACTCCGTCGATGATCTCATCTTCCACCTTTACGCACCTGATTGCGGAGTCACCCGAGGCGGCTGGTGAGGAATGGACAATCGTCGAGACTATACTAGGGTTTAAACGCTGGAAGTTCAACCCGGCTGTGTTGATCAAGCTAAAGACGGGGAGGGTGTGGGAGGTACCCCTCGATCAGTGGGCTCGCGTGTTGGAGATGGAGATGAACGAACAACTTTGGATTCTGGAAAGACGTCGGATAGTAGAGTAACTTGACAGGGTCGCTGTTGTAGTGGACTATGTACATAGACTTTTTTTAGATTTCTCTTTTTATTCACCCAAAGGGCCGTGAATACGAAAGCCTTGACAGCACTTGCCTGTGGGTTTACCAGATGTCGAGCCTTTGTTCACTTTGATTGCCAGGTTCAACACAGGCGCGACTGACTTAATCTCACCTCGCGTACTATGTCCCATGAAACGGAAAAGTAACATTTAGGGTCGTCAGTGTATTCTCTGAGCTTCAAATTGTACCGTCTGCTGGTATGATCGCCTAGTGTACGTAAGTTTTCAAGAATTTACATAAACTCCATCGCTGGAGGCTGGTACCATTAGCTGTATGCGCCAACCAGCAAGCAAACAACAGGTTCCACCGTGGCACGGCTAGCCTTTACCTCGTGAGACGATGGTATGAAACCTCAAGACACCCCGGAGTAGGTCTAGATCCTGGAAGTCAGAGTGTTTGCCAGTGGTGAGCAAAAGACGTATCACAACTCGTCACGGGTCAGGGAGGAGGTGAAGTTGACGCATGTATCAGTATGGATGTTAACAGCTCTTTTTTTCTTTCTTTTGTCCTCTTTCCTGGCGACAGGAATAGCGGGGTATTACGTCTGGATGAGATCCCTCACTGGCACGCCCAGCCTTCCACCTGGGCCCGGATCACATGGGTTGCTCATTCTAGGCAACGTGTTCGATATGCTTTCTGCTGGGGATTGTGTACAAGAGACTGGACGAGAAGTGCGGTGAGAGATCATCTCGTTCTTGGACTTTGTAACACTGGCTGAGACTTACGAAACTGCGTAATCAGCTTGCCACCTTTCAATGTGCCAACGCTTCCCCGAAGCCCCGCGGACCTGATCGTCGTCGACATCTGCCAGACTAGACCTTCGATTCACCGGAGTGGTATCGCCGTCCGACGCACTCGTCGTGTCTGATGATTTCGCAACCCACGAATATTGCCCACCGATTCCGTGGTGTAGCCGTGGCCTGTGTTGCTTCCGAGGTCACCCGAGTCTATCTGGACATCCCCTGGGTGCCATCATGTCGCTATCCAGCTTGGTCGCCGTCATGTCACTGTTCCAACCCGATGTTTGCGTATTTGCTCAATGCACTTGATGCGCTCGAGTGTTTCTTTTCGCCTCGCTTCGCAGCCGACATCATGGTCTCCGCAATAATTTTTTGGTGTTCTCAGGTATGTTTTGACTCTCTATGTATGAGTGGACTGGCGCTTTTCTAACCTACTGCCGTTTGTGTCATTTAGACACCATGGTACACGCCACCTATCCTCTAAAATTGTTCCTCGGTATTACCTCGATGACAATCCTGGGTGCCACACCTGAGGCTTGATCACCGGATTTAGTCTATGCTCGTTGTTCCATTCGTGTTCCTGTGCCTGTTGAGTGCGCTGGGACACAATGAATAGCGCTTCATCTTATATGTAATACACCTTGTCAATATTGCGGCAGTGCGGGGCACACGGTGGATGTGAGTTCACGTTTTGTCATCTACTTCCTGAGATGTTTCGTCGATGCCGTTGAATCTGAGGGCGACAATTCAGCGAGCGGCGAACTAACCATTTCTTTTGTACTCATGGGAAGCTCAGAGGTTTCCTGAGCGCGTTTTCCCACTGGATATGTTTCAGGCTCCTGGAATGGTGAGACGATATATCAACTCAGTTGGCGAGGACCCTTGGTACGTCCCTGGTCGGTGTAGACCCTGGATGGTAAGAGGTTTAATAGCCACAAGACGATAAAGACGTGCCAACAAGGCGAAGGTAATTCATGCCTGTGCCGACCATCGGTACGCATACTGACAGTCCGTTCTTTGCGTTGTTCTCCATTCTGACCACGGGAGTAGCCGTGTATTACGTCTGAAGGTCATCTCTCAGATCCAGCCTTCCACCCGCTTCGGGAGACAATCTGATGGTTGACAACTTGAAGAGCGCTCGCGAGCATGGTTGCTGCCATCATGGGCCCCAAGACACCTGCTATTCCCCTTCCGTGAGTAAGAATACGTACCCAAAAGGACACAGTCATACCTGGCTAATCTTTTACGGTGATGTACGTGCCTCCGCGGTTCCCAGGAGCGACCTAACAGCATGCTTCACACGGGGGATGGAGAGTGGTAGTCCGGTAGCCCAAAGTTCCCCTCCCAGTACGTGAAAGAAATAAATGTGTGTTATATCAAACACGGTATGTTTTGACTGAAGACAACCTCCGTGCAGACAGATGACCTGATTACACTTTGTATAATAAAAATGCATTGTCCCACATAGACGAGAAGCAGGCTGACTCGGATGCAGGGAATCTCGTTTGAATCATCAAAGGAGCATCATCATCATCTTTAGTACTCGGTAAGTAGTGGACCCCATACAGATCTAGGAGACGATTTGATGTTGTTCACCAGCTGCATCAGACCCCGCTTGACATCCAAACTCCCCAATGTGAATGACAGACAGTGCTTCAAGCCATTGTGCTCGCGATGGTGTTGTATCCTGATGTGCAGAAGCGCTCGCAAGAAGAAATTCAAGCTGTCATAGGAACTGAAAGGCCTCCAGGCTTTAGTGGTAGCCGCGCCTGCCTTATATCGAGGTCATGTTCAGAGAAACCTACGATGGCATTTGATACTTCCCTTTTGAACGTACATCACTTTTGACGTGTAAGTTATTTAAATTAGGGTTGTACACAACAATCGCCTGAAGCGTCACGAACGACAATGTCTATCGAGGGTACAGCTTCCCTAGAGGAGGGTCAGTCACTTTCCTGCGCCCCTCACCAACTAAACACAAGTTCTTGCAGATGCTTCCATGTGGTCTGTCATCGTCAATATATTTGCAGTGTTTTTTGAGTCATTCGAAACGCCTATCAATGAAAATGGGAAACCTATTCAGATGAGCTACAGTGTACTACAGGTCTGTCATTGCAAGTGTTTCTCTGTAATCCTTTGGTGTCATCACAGTCGCTGACATACCCCGGAAAGATGCAAGTGTTTTATTGTGCAGATCGTGTTGTAATTGGAAGCACAGAAATTCGCTGGTCTAGCAGTCTCAAAGAATGGCAGGTCAATTGCAACGGCGTGGACCCTAGAGACATATGAAAATGGGTTGTCGGTGTTGTGGTATCATATGAATAGACTTTTAGGTGTCTTTTCCCATTCGCCTCAAGGTTAGCCATGAACATAGGACCAACATAAATGTGACGCGAGGTGGAGTCAAGTATATTGGGCTGTGGGAATGTGTCAGATTCTAACACACTGCCAGGTTCAAGTCAATTCAATGACAATGTTCATTGAATCATGGTATGTCCTCATTCTATTTTTTTTCTCGGCCTTTACTCAGGTGCAAAACCCTGTCGCGATTATTGGGCCGTCGTCAGTGTCCGTGGTTGTTCCTGTGCAAGTTGTTTACAGTAGTTGCCAACTTGCCACCCAATGCCCATTAAATCTGAGGCCCTGGATTAAATTGATCATACAACGACAATACAAACAGGGGAAAATCTGATCTGAGCATCATGTGGTCATGACTGTTACTTAGGTTGTCTCCCCTTTGTCTTCTACGCCCCCACATGTGTAGTGCCTAAAGAACGTTCGGCGGTGAGTACATTTTTATTGATACAACAGATACTGGTTACACTTCAACGAAGTGGTATGCCTTGCTAACCCTTCGAGTCGCGTGTATTGTTTTCCGCAGTTTGAACATCTGAATCGAATGCCCAGATGGATAGACTGAATGTGCCTTGGGATATTTGCCCATTGCAAGCTATGGGAACAACCCATCCATGGACATTGAACAATCTGCCACTGTGGATGCCTATGGCCATGCATACAAAGGTGTGATCTAATGGACTTGACTGAAAGATCCAGTGGCAGAGTGCAATGCAAGCTACCAGCGAGTCCACAGGTGGATGCCAGCACAGCAAAAGGGACAGATGGAAAGGTCATTGTTGCCACTTCAAGTGTAGACACGTCTTGTGATGCATTGCTGTCAGAGGTTTCATGTACCTGGACTGATGGGGGGATCAGGGGGGTGACTATCAGTGCATATCAGTCTTACCTGGTGTGGCCAGAACTTCTGCTGGTGGAAGCATGGACCAGTCGGTGTTAGAGTCAGTCGGAATCATTGTGTAGGTCTGTGAGGGGTCTGGCTGGCTCCTGGCGATGGAGATGAGCAGAATGAGGGGGATGTCTGCTTTGAGAATGCTGTGAGTGCCCGCTATATTTTAGCATTATGATCACCGTGAATCCATTTCCGTCCCCACACAGGCAAGTGCAGGTGAGAGTATGAGGCTGTGACCCTGCACTCCCCCAACACATACAGATGGTTTGAATTTATCACTGGCAGGGTGCCTCTGGGTTATTTGCAACCACAATTCTGTCACGGATGGCTGGTCCTTTGTTTTGTGTTTCATACTGGTTCAATGATGCCAAAGCCTATCATCATGGTACTCCCATTTCTCTTACCAATAATGCTGTTATCATATTCCATTCTGATGGTTGTCTGATCGGCCATTGCTGGGTCTGGTAGCAATACAGATTGCAGTTGTGCATGATTTACAGATATGAGCAAATATGCAAAGGATCTATAAGGCCTTAAGGTCTGTATACATACCAAGTATTAAGCTATATATGTATCTATTAATGGATCATCAAAGACATGAACAATCAGGGACGAGAATACATGGTGTTACAACTTGCCTAGCCCCTATCCTTTTTCGGCTCAGCCCCTGTCTCACACCTGTGAGAACTGTCCATACACCTGTATCTCGCCCCTCGTCCTCATCCCTCCTCGCCTAGGGAGGCCATCATCGTCCCTAACGAGACTCCCTTGCTTGGTCCAATGATTAGACATCACTCGGATCCTTCATCCTCCACCCTTGCCCCACTCCGAGTTACCTCCTCCGCCCTACCCTCTGCCATAGACCCGTTCCCGTGCCTACCCAGGAACGCCCCTCTTCCTGGTCACCTTGGACCTTCACCGGTCACATCTGGGGATTTTCCCCATCACCATCATTTGTCTTTGCATCTGCCCAGGATCTTCCCCTGGCACCCTCGTACGCTTTCGTCTCCTTCTTATTCACCTTAATGCTTTCCATTTACCTTACCGTTGGTGCTATCGGCACACCCTTCGCCCTACCCATGCGTCCACTGACGTCATGC
>QFEL01003339.1:0-20329 GCA_003316195.1 Neoboletus brunneissimus
TGCCCAGGGAGACGGATTGGGGTTTTCCCTTGTCGAACATTCTCAACCACAAGTTCTCGCGACGTCCGATCACACGTAACAGCAATTGCCTTCTCACAGAATTAAAAAAGCCTCTCGCCGTATCCCGGCCCTGCTGGAGGATCTCATCCCTACCCCATAGCCCAATCGATCGCTCTCGTTCACCTTATTGATGTGCGAATATGGTGTATTCGAGGAAGCCCTTCAATGACATCCTATGAAAAGATCAGCTCTCCTAATTGCTTGTACTTCTTCCTAGTCCCGTGTTTTTACACAACAGTGTTTCAGCTCCCCTGCCTTCTTCAAATTGATGGTGGTAGCTTCCATGTGCAGCCCCGACCTTCTCCCGGTTGAAAAACACCCTCATTCCCGTGCGAACAATATATAAATGCAATGGTACGCGTAAACACAGAGTGCACATGTTGCGGCTATAGGAGTTTTGGAATGATTCGCGATAGTCAGTGAGTCTGTCGTGGTTCCAACTCGGAACCCTCGGTTCTTGTTCTTAAAGCAGGCAGTGAAAAATTCCGGTTTATGTTCCTGCCGCTCCACCTGGTCCCTGTCGGTCTATACATATCACGCTGTGTTCACAGCCTGAGCCCGTTACAGTCTTGTGCGACGTGGAAGGGCGAATCGAGCGTCTAAATTACTACAGTGTTCAATAGCTCATACGCCATTGGGCGGCACTGGGAAATCCGGATCGAGGACAGTCAATGCTAGAGAAAAGTCGACGAACGATTCATGAGATGGAATCTCCCATATATATACCACACGCTTGATTTAGAATCATGAACGAATAAAATTCTGAGTCTGTGGCTTTATGGATGTGAGCATTCTGCCGGATACGACCTAGGAAGGTGTGTAAATCCGGATCTTCGTCGGGGCGGATATGTGTGAGGAAATCGACGAGGCCGCAGGTGCCTTCTGGGCGGGGGAGATTTACCTCGTGTTTCATGCGATGATGGAGGTTTACAAAGACGATGAGGTAGGTCTTGAGATCCACTCCCCACAAGCGCAAATACGTTCGTTTCGATGCACCCGTTCTCAGATCTTCTCGCATAGTCTGAGCACCTCATCCGACTCGTCCCAGCAGGCATGCTTAGCAGTTAGCAAACGGTGTCTCACTCCCCGTAATGAACGAGGTAGAGAAACTGATGGGAATATGATGATACAATGATGATAACGTGTTAGCCGCTCCAGTCCATGGTTATCCTCGGTCTCGTCGAGTCGTGCAGCATCCTCATCTCGTCGTCTATCATCATGCCCACGAACCCAGCATCGGAGCGCCGCCCATCAATACTATTGTCCATATCTGAATGAGAACCCACCACTCCTTCCACCTGCCTGGAAGAACTGCGAGAACGGGTGTTCGCCATTGAAACCGCCCGGGAAACCACCCTGGAAGCCTCCGAATGGATTGCCCCCTTGAGAGCTTGGGTCGTTTGGATCATCGCCATTGTCGAAGCGCTGGCGAAGTTCTGCGGATACAACGATTGTCATAACAGGGTTCATCAAGCAAATATTAAAAAGACTTACCAGGGTTGCTGAGGACTTCGTATGCTTCGTTGACGGCGGCCATTTTTGATTCCGAACCACCCTTGTCCGGATGCGCAGTCATAGCGGCTTTACGGCTGATCTTGATGTGAGTACACATTCCGACGGAAAGAAAGGACTGCGTACAAGGCTTTCTTGATAGTCTTAGCATCGGCATCTCGTGCAACACCCAGGACCTTGTAGTAATCTTTTTGTTTCGATTGTTTCAACAATCGTTGGGCTTTCTGTAACCGGCCGAGTACCTGAAAGATATACACAGTTGGCAATGAATCAGTTTGAAGGAACTGACGAGACGCTTACGTCGCGGTCACTTCTGCCACTACCTTCCGCTGCTCTCTCGAATGCTCTGACAGCATCATCCCATTCCTCACGAATGAGCAACGCCTCACCCTTACCGACCCATCCGTCGACCTCTGCACTACCCTCAGACATCATTTCACTCGCAGCCCTGAGAGCGTCCTCCGACATCGCCAACAGTGCGTCACACCATACCTCACCCTTCTTCGGTAGGTTGAGCTTGGTATACGCACGACACATCGACCGTAGGATATGCGCGCGCCGTGGACTTGAGAGCCGGATGTCCGGGATTGGTACGGAGGATGACGAAGCAAGGAGTTCGGGTGAACCATGTGTTTGGATTGCATCTTCAAAAGTAGACGCAAATCCGTCTCCTGGGAACTCTTTCGATGGACCGGCGACGTGCTTTACTACACCTATCCAGTCGTTGTCCTGAATGTGCTTGTCGAGCTTGGCGAAACCCTTGTCGAGTGACTTGGCTAGCCTATGAGCAGGCTTACAAGAAGGTGAGTCGGGATCTAGATGTAGACATTGCTTGAGAGGTGCGAGATGAGAGGTATGTGAAGAAGAAGATTGGGAAGGTGGGAGAAGGAAATATGCCAATCGGAATATACGCATGAGGAAAGGCGTAGTTGGTTGGGAGAGATGCGAAAGTCGGCTGTAGGCATGTAAATCAACATCATAGTAGACCATAGATAGACGACGCTAACCTCAAATCGACGACGGCACCTTGTGGGTCACCTCCTGCAAGACTGCATTCGGCGCGAATTCGACGAATCTCGGTGTTGTGACTGGCGACCCGAAGAGCCTGCGTCGCCGCCTCCGAACAAACCGTCCAGAGTTGAGCACGCTTGGCATTACTCGCTTTCTTCGCGGCCTTTTGAGCTTCTTCGATGTCTACCATGAGTTCGTCGACGGCGGGACTACTGGGAACCTTCGACGCGTAGGTATCAAGGGTGCTCTTGGCTTGAACAAAATTTCCATCCTTGGTATATATCTTTGCCATCATCATGATTGCTTGATCGAATTCGCCAGAAGTTAGTTCGAGGACTTTGGAGAAATCATCCAATGCACTGGAATGTCTGCTAAGCGAGAAGTGGGCGGTAGCACGCTTGTAGAAGAGTAGGTAATCGCTCGGCGACAGCGAGATGGCCTCCGTGTACGCCTTGGCAGCATCACTGAAATGTCCAGCAGAGAGGAGGGCATCCGCGCGAGCGATGAGAGGCTGAAGATTGGGATGGGCTATTGAACCCGATGAAGTGGACGATTCAGCGAGGACTGGAGAGACCAGTAGCAAAAGTCCAGCAAGTGTAGGTAGCCTCATCCAGGTAAGTAGTCGTCAATATGTGTAGATGGAAGCAGAACAGCAAAGGTCTTCCAGGCCACTGAAGTTTGTGGTATTGGTCAAGTTCAACAAGTTGGATCGAACACGTTCACTCTCCCACGCTAACCCTGTTCTGGGGTTAGGGCTTGTTCACATGGTTACGTAAGCGTCAATTACATCCAAAAGAGGCAAGTACAGCCTGTCGATCTTCATGTTCTGCACCTGTAGCCTGCGGTACTTGTTTTGGTGTCACTGATAATCGTGTTGACAGATCTGAAAGGTGAAACAGTCCGTGACGTCTGGTTAAGGAACGACAGAAACGCGGCGAATCCAATTTGGGCCACAAATGCTGTGGATACTAGAGTCTAGATTGCTCTTCATCGATTGCAGCTGGCTCCGTCGGCAGTATAAAGCGGCACGTCAAAGGCCTCGGTGGAACGACGACACGCTATTCGAGAGTCTCTCAGGTTACTTCAACGACGCCCCTCATCACGAGCTCTACAAGGCGGCCCTTATGGGTGAGAAGGCCACCTTGCTACACACAATTGAGGTGGGATCTAAGCGCATTGGGCATCAGAGGCGGCGAGATATTGACATCGAGAATGTCTGCTAGATTGATCATGTCGGATGCTATGGAAGACCCTTGTAATATTTCATTCCCTTCGTTGCAGTGGGTGACTAACCTGATTATCATCCATAAATGGCTCTCTCTCAAGACTTCATCCTTTGCATCTGTCATACGACGACCGTCAGGGTCTAACTTGTGAAGCTCCAATTGCGGTCGTCATTGGATCTTCACAAGTTATCCATCTGATCTGCCCCTGCCGTGCGTGGCCGCAATGGATCTGAACATGAAGCTTAGCCGTTTGCTCTGGCTACTGACCAAAACTGGTTCATTCGCACACAGACGAAGGACATGGTCACTGAATTTGGACGAGGTATCGATTCTTGTTTTTGACGGGGTCCAAGTCAACGAGTGCTAACTTGCAAGTCAGACATACATTTGGGGTTAGATAGAGTACCAAATCTAGCCCTAACCCTAAATTTCATCTTTATCAAAATGTTCGCTAAAACTTGAACTCAGTGCGGTCGACTATCCTTGTTCAGTTGCTCTTTGCAAGGAATACACGTACAAATGAATGAATGAATGAATAAAATAACCCATCTGTGCGGCAGCTGCGGTCGACTGTACTGGGACCACATGGAAACAGCAGCCGTTTTCACAGGCTCTGACATTCGCAAGACCTATCGACTACTTTTTTTGCATTGCAGGGTTTATCGTACCTCGACCTTGCGTTCTGCCCAATCTTCTCGTAACCGCGCTTCGACTAACTTGTCCAAATCTTTTGCGATACCCACGGCGACGTTGAGCAGCCGCAGTATCTCGTCTGGTGCCGTCGGCACGCCACCCGCTTTGTGCAAGACACATATCTCGCGCTGTGCGTTGAGCGCGATACTCATCGTTCCAGCACTCAGCTTTTGTTCCAGCAAGGATGGATCCACGACAGGACGCGTCATTGGATCAGGGAAGAATGCAAACGTGACGCAGAACGGCGTGTGGTGGATAGCAAGCGGCACAGGGGCGCGCTCTTCTGGCGCGTGCTACGATGACACGGCGCGTGTTTAGTTCAATAGATGACACTATATTTCCCGGGATGAGGGGTGATATACGAACCACGATGACCTCGTCTCCGATGACCTCGACTTCTGGTCGACGAAAGTGTTTGAAGGCGACGACACCTGCGAGACAGGCACAGTCGAGCATGTTTCCTGCGTCGGCGAGACAGTGGATCGTAAGACGGAGGTGCCAGACCTAGCAGGCCGCAATTTTTGGTATGTCGAGTAGAAGTACGGGGAAAATATGACGCACGCGTTGTCCAGCGAGAATACAAAGTGATTCCTTGTCGATCGCGTCACTCCGCCTCAGAACCTTGTCAAGCATCCGGGTCATCGCGACCTCCTCTTCAGACGGGCTGCAATACCCAAATGTACGAAGATAAACGTTTCAGAAGATAGAAATCAAACTATAGGGCCTACCGACCGAGTTCGTAGTCGACAGAGGCCATGGGCGAGATTTCAGAATGGATAGTGATGGTGCCTTCCAATGGGCGTTCGGGTGGTGGTTTGACCATCTTCGCATCGATATGAGCTATAACACTACGGGAGATGTGTTAACCCTGCGAGCGCGAAGCTGGTCCATGTATTCGTGATGCGCACCGTGTTTTGCCAAGTGTGCATTCGGTCCAACCCAGTTCTGACCCGAACGTGATCGTCGGTGTCCGTAGTTCCAGTCGATCGCGTCCATCAAGACGAAGCGATTGTTTCAGAGCCTCATATGTAAATTCTTTTTCGGGTATTGAAGGAGACTGAGGACGCATGATTCAAGTCGTCGAACGCCAAGTCAAAGGAACAACTGATTCCATGATGCATGTCGCTTACGTATGCACGACTCAGGACCTTCTCCTCCGATACCTCAAGATGGTCCGCTTGATCACACACAATTTGTTAGCTTGCCATGCAAAAGGCTGCACCATCGACAATTTTCCGTTGCTATTGCAAGATATCCAGATCGAACTACGCGAACAAGAGTTCAATCCCGATTTCATTAAAAACATCCTTCCGAGACTCGAATGGCGTGCCCTTGTCGACGCAGCTACTTTGGCAAGTGCTCGTATGTCTCTGTCCGAGCAGAAATTTCTGAAATATATACGGCAGGTCGGAGACACGTCACTACCGCTCGAGCAGCCAGAGATGACGGACGATGAATTCTTACAAAAACTACATCACGTCCTCCTCGAGGTACTTCACCACTTCTCGCTTCTGATCCGTCCTATGATTGCTTACAATATTATCTACAACACGTAGATCCACGTAATTGAAGGGACGATGATATGTCCGAATTGCAAACACTCGTATCCGATCTCGAATGGCATTCCGAACATGGTGAGTTCCCATGCTGCATCTTCAATGGTCTGCACGACCATAATTGCACTTTGCCCGTAGCTGCTAGCAGAACATGAAATTGGTTGATGCTCGCATCTATATTGAAGTTCTTTACCCACCTGGATACGATCAGCTACATTTGATGGGAACCCGAGAGTGAACCCGAGATTGCAAGTATTGCAGCTACTGATCAGTCGCTGTGTTTTTATCAGGCTCAAAATTGACACCATTTTGAGCGCTATTTCTGAAACGTGAGGGCAGTTACTTACCGACGTTTCGGTGTGGTCGAGTAGATCATGAGACCGCACTCGCGTGTGAGGTTGGCGCATTGCATTCCCTCGATCGATCGGATTGGCAAGTTTTGAAGGGGTGTAAACATACATTCCTAAAAAGAAAAAGGTGAGTGATACTTGCTAGCGCGAGGTATTAGAGTGGGCGAAGACGCGCACCGACGCCGGTTCGGTTAGATTCAAAGTTGGCGGTGACAGGCTGCATAGCATACTGTGGTGCCTAGTCAACTCTCCGCCCGGTTCTGGTTCACGCCTCAAATGTTACTGTAAGCTTTTGTCTTTTTGAACGGGTGTGCTTCGTGCAGCAGAATCAACCGACGCACAGGGGATGAATAAAATTTTACAATGGTGTGTCAGGTTATACATGATGCTCATCCTCGGTTACAGGGTTACACACACTGCAAGAAGTACGCACGATCTCAAAGACTGTGATACTACAGCGCAAGCTCAACCTAGGGCTTCCGAGTGGGTTTTCTTCGCACATCTGGGACATTCCTCCCGTGTTCCCATACCATATGCTGAGGAGTCGCCGTACTGCCGAACTTCACCTGCGCATTCAGGTATTCCGTGTAAGGTCTTTCTGTTTCGGGAATTTGCTGAATGTGAACGAGGTCTTGGAGAGTCCTCATGAGCGCGGGATACTTGGCCAAAAATGCATATGTCGTGGTCTCGACCCCCGCAGCGTAAATGCGCAGACAGCGGTCGTCAACATCCCGCTCCGGGAAGGTGACGGAGAACGACGACGGCTGACCAAGGTCTGCCAGAATCGCGATGTACGGAAGGGACTCGGAATCAAAGACAGACAGATTTGTGCCCTCGCCGCTCAGATTCTTATGTCGTCGGGTGATGGACCCCAAAACGTTCTTCGAGCTCGTCGATTCTCGAGCCTTGTCAGAAATGAAAATCTGCGACATTCGCGATTCCGCCGATGCGTTTTTGGGGCTGTCTTTGAAATAGATGGGTATCACCTTGTCGATCCGGGGTTGTTGGTGGCAGCACTGCACTGCACTGGTTCTCTGCCAGTGGCGCAGTGTCCACTCGTCCAAGCTATATAATAATCATCAGACTCGAAGTTAGATTATTATGAAGTGGAATTAGAGAGACTGACCTTAACTCGCCCCCCGTTGATCCAGCGATGTTCTTGTCCATGCATACCCAGTGCGAGAAATTGAGATATGCATTCTTGAACATTTCGCGTGCAAGCGATGCTTGCGTGTCTTCCTCGTCCCATAGCTGTGGTCCAAAAATGAATTCGAGCCAATCTACGACTGGAATCATTTGACAGTCGGCGAGGTGCTCTTCCCATGTCGATGGCATCCTAATGATCCCGTTCTTCGCCTGTGTACGAATGAACAAATCCTTGGCCAGCAACCATAATAATCGGCTAGCCAGTTCGCCGCGTTGACCCATGTCGATCATGCCCGAGTTGACGGCCGCCAGGAGAGTGCTTAAGGCAAGCACCAGTTTTTCAGGCTTCTTGTGCAGATCCATTGCGGCCACGCACGACAGGAGTGGTTCAGATGGATAATTTGTGAATCGCCAATGACGGTCCAAGGTGGTCGCAAGACAGATCCGAAGGTGGCTCGCCACGCCGTTCTCGAGATGATCAACCGCATCAGGGTGTCCAAACGTGACGTTTAAACCGAACCGCTGGCCTAATACTGCAAGAACGTGGCTTGTTTTCTGCGCATCAAAATCGTATCCCCCACATAACTTCGACGACGCTGTGCCCAGCACCCGTTCCGGAAGTGTAAGTGCAGCCTTGAGAGAGAGCCATCTATAGATGATAACCAAGTTAGTCACACGCCGCAAGGAAGAGAGTGAAACAGTACAAGGGTCTTCCATAGCCTAGGATGTGATCGATCTGGGAGACATCCTCAAGTCCAATATCTCCGAGTCCCCATGCGCTCTGGTCCCATCCAAGTTGCGTGTAAGGTGGGAAAAGCTTCTCACCCATAATGGCAATACGGTCGGAGTTATCTGAAAGACCGGTAAGGCGGGTGGTCAGAACAATGGGAAAAGACTACAGACGTTTCTGATTAGGCGGAGAAAAATCAGCAACTTTGGAAGTCGTCGAGGCGAAAACCACCCAAACGGCATGGTTCCGGTGATGTGAATACCCGTTTACAACTCTGCACAATACATCTGCCGGGCGATATTCTCCTTTATCTTGGCGCACTGAAGTGAGCGGGTGCGCTTCGTCAAGCGCGATTACCAACTTGGGCTTGTGGGAATCGTCAGCAAAGACCTTCTCAAGGCAAGCAGCCATTTTGCTGTAGGCAGTAAAGAGACGCGCAGTGAAATCAGGTGGATCAGAGGGTATTTCTGGTTCTGCGTCGGACGGCATTGCTCGGCTAGGGCTTCTGCGGCACGAGCCGGAATACTTACCAGACAGGGAGAGCTCCCTCAGCTGATCGGCGGTTTTCTCAACATCAGTGCTTGTGGTCGCCTCAGGCGTTTCATCAACATCTGGAATTGAAGCGCCTTCTGCTGTTGAGACGGGGCGCCGGTTGATGGCGCGAACAAGATCAGCATGAGCCTACGGATGATTGTAAAATCAGACTTGAGACACAAAACAATATACCCACCTTTTCGTATTTTTCAACGAGGATTTCAAAGAAATCAGTCCTGGCAGTAAACCTGGGAGGGTCGCTCATATCGCACATCTGGCGGACCCAATGCATGATGCCCGCCTTAGCATTGCGAGTGGGATAGCTTGTTGAGAGGTGTTCTTCGAGGGTTTCGAAAAGGGCGGTGAAGAAAGCGTAGCAGACAGTCCGGTACCCTGCCTCATCAAGGGGGAATTCGGTCAAGATCTGTGATGGGATCGGATCGCGTGGCGGGAAACCTAAATTGTCGTTCTCCCCGCGCAAGTTCATGTATATTACTATGACATCCTTCTTGCTCAACTAA
This sequence comes from Neoboletus brunneissimus, assembly GCA_003316195.1. Lineage (NCBI taxonomy): Eukaryota > Fungi > Basidiomycota > Agaricomycetes > Boletales > Boletaceae > Neoboletus > Neoboletus brunneissimus. The sequence goes on from QFEL01003339.1 coordinate 9,340, forward strand.
GATTGGTTCAGTCACTAGATGCACGCGAAAGAATAGGGATGATTTACCTCAGTTAACATCCTTGATTTTCCAGTGCCTGAACTCTGGACAATGGAACAAAACTTGGCGTAGTACCGGGGATTGTCCACGGTCTTGAATAGCTTTTCGTTGTGTGTCAAGTACTCGTAGAATCCGTCGACGGCTGCGCCACGGTACTTTGCTTCGAACGACCCTGACAACTTTTGACGTAGATCTGACGAAGGTCGTCATTTCGTGGTTTTGCCAGTGGATAACCGGTGTGCCAGTGACGGGAAGTACTAACCTTGACCAACACTAGTTACTGTTATGGGTGTAGGTGCCGGCGGGTCTGGTGTTTTGAGAATGGCTGGCGGAATGACCAACAAGTGGCAATTCGTTAATATAAGGTTGCAACGGGTCGTGGACACGCACCGAGGTTTCGAATCTCGCGATAGGATTTGCGCTTCCAAGCGGAAGCGAGCATATCTCGTAACTCTCTATGAGTCTTGAGCAGTTTTTTGGGCGGTTCCAAACCAGTGTGTTTTTTATCCAAGTCGCCGTCAGAGTGTTCAATGATAGCATTCAGGAGAGCGCCATATTGAAGGTTTGAACTTAGGTCAGAGATGTCGCCCAAGTCATCCCCTACGGCTTCCTCTACCGTCCTATCGAGTTTTCGATGAGCGGCATCGTTGAAGCGATCAGGGAGACTTTTGAGGGGAGTCATGGTGTTGACAGTTGTTCGACCTTGAAGCTATCTGCCGCGCCCGCTTTTCTATCGCCAACTTCGGGGCAACCACAATCGGTAGAAAACAATCCATCCACAGCATCTGTGGTCCAAATTGAATCCTCCGCGATCCTATTGTTCCCCACCAAGACCAAACAAATGTCCCGAAACGACGCAGTCACTTGTCATTCCATCCATCAACGCGATTGTACAGTGACATCACTGCAGCCAAAGCAAAGCAACTGGCAAAGATCTACAGGCTTTATGTAATCTATCTCCTGTCGCGGTCACGGTGGTCCATTTCTACTTCAAGCCCAGTGAAGAATGGACAACCGGAAATCGTGGCACAGCCATGGGAATATACCGAATGGATGACAGTGGTTCCAAATAGTTGAATGGCAGAAATAGTAGATTTCTCGTCACCCCTATGTAGCCCAACCAATTAGTATAACCTCCATTGATCTGTCATGGATTTACGGGTTCCAGTTTTAGCCATGGCTTGTGCACTTACGCACCCGTACCTGTAAAAATTGTGCAGTACAAACTGTAATAGCAGGTTTTATTGTCATGCACAGCCAATTGCTTTTAAGTTGTGCATTACCAACCTCTTAGCTACAGTGACTGCATCTGGTCCATGTGAATCACTCTGAGATGCACCAGGTACTCAATATCAGCACTCATGCATCACTTCTCAATCTATGTAGCTATTAGCTTTCCATATTATCATTTCTAAGGGGTAGAACAGTTCGCATTTTTGGTTACATAAGCATGCCAGGCCAGGCACACTTCTGCTTACCAATATGGATTTCTATTTGAGGTAGTGGCTGCTGCTTCTGTTCTGTGCCTGGGATGCTTATGTAACTAAAAATGCAGACTGCCTACCCCTGGTAATGGCATGCTTATGTAACCAAAAATGCGAGCTGTTATCATGAGTCCAAAGAAGGCAGTGGAGGATCTGTGAAATATAGATTACAGGAGTATGCACAAGTAATGCACAAGTAATGCAGACCTCTTGTTGTAGTATGCTGTGCATTGTTACGGTTCGACCAGGGATGGACGACCGTAAACCCAAAGGTAGCAGCTCAAGTCAAAGATGCGGAGGGACGAGGGACGCCTATGGGCGGGTATGCAGATGAGGGCGAAGATTGAAGGTCTGAAGCCCTAGTTGACTCAGGTCTAGAGCCTTGTTGTCGAGAACGAAGGATGCAAAGGGCTTAGCTGGTCCAGTGACAGGCGAAAGCAAGTCGCACAAAGGTGAGCTTGTTAGAAGTATATTCGGGAAGCTAAGCTAGGGTACAAGGAGACTAGCTAGTGATTTAAATAGTATACCCTACTGCGCACAGACTGAGTCAGAAATGGTAGGTACAGGGTGAAGGGGAGCAGGTGCGCATAGTGTCCGAGCGGAGGTACTACAGCAAGGGCATGGAACGGAGGGAAGTGGAGGCAATACTTGGAGATGAAAGGTGGAGATGAAAGAGGCGCTGCCCAGGGCGGAAGGGAAGGGTTCAGAAGAGAACCTGGGCGAGACTATGTAAGTTTAGAGTTTAAGATGAATAGGCACCGATAGAGACCAGTGATGAATCATGGTAAGATGAGTCACGGTGGAACGAGTTGAAGGAGAAGGCATGGGTGAGAAGGACGTATCGTAGAGGAAGGAAAAGAGTAGTCGTACGAATGAAATGTAACATGCATGGCACTATGAACTGTTATTACAATGAAATCTCTGCATTAAAACTACAGGGTGGGCTCACTTACAAATCCCTGAGTATTTCTTAGTCATCCTTTGTATTCTGTATCTATGCCCACCTTCTGCCCCTTTTCCCTAACATCATGCTTCTCTGTTCTAGGTATGATGTCTCTGACTGTCAGATCCACATTATTTAGCCTTCCTCTCTGTTCTAGCAATCAATGTGCTTGTCAGAGTCTGTGCCACAGTTTCTAGTGATCTTGACATTAGCATGGTGTTGCTCTCTTGACTTACGGCCACTAACAACTCTGTTTATTGCTTCATCATGGGCAACATCTCCCATACCATCATGGCAACCTTTAAACCCACCAAACCTCCTATCTTCAGTGGGGATAAAGTGAAGTTCACCAACTGGTTCCATTATGTCGAAACATACTGGGCCTGTTATATTCCAACCTGAATAGGCCAGACACGTAGACCTGGATGGCATCTTCTAATCAGGAGAGTCCTGACAGGGGCACCAGACAATGATAGAAGATGATCAATGACATTGGGCAAGGTGTGAAGTATGAGAACTACATTGCTAGAAGGTACCCAGGTAAGGTCAAGATGGGGAATAAATGTCTAAGTGGTCTGGTATATAAGTATATGAATTGAAGAGGAGCCCAAATATGGGCCATGGGCAAGGGCAAAGGGCAAGGATGTCAGAAGGATGCACAAGCTAAAGTACCAGGTGTGAAAAAGTAATGAAGAAGGCCACGTAAGCAGGTGAAGGGGTAAACTATAGCATGACACTGGTAAGACACATGGGTAGGGCAAAGAGTGAGCATAGATAGCTTCAAAGGTACAGTAGATGAAGTGTCAAATGTGAAAAGACAAAGAGAAAGTATACAGGAATCCTTGGGGGGAGATCCTGGGCAGATGCAAGGTGTTATGGTTCAACCTAGGAGGGGCAACTGTAGATCTGAAAGGGGGGGGAGCTCGTAACAAGGGGATGAAGGTAGAGACTAAGACGTGGGTGAGAGGGAGTGGGAATGCAGAAGGAGGTGAGGATCAAAGGTCCAAGGCCTCAGTCAACTCAGGTCAAATGTCTTGTTGTTGAGGATGAAGGTTATGAGAGTCTAAGCTGGTCCAATGACTAGCAAAGGCAGATTGCACAAGGGTGAGCTTCAAAGGTAGAATTCAGGAAGCTAAGCTAGAGAACAATTGTGCTAGCTAGTGGTTTAAGTAGTGTACCCTACTGTGCACAGACCAGATTAGAAATGGCAAGTATAGGGTGAAGGGGAGAGGGTGCACATGGTGTCCGAGTGGGGGTACTACAGCAGGGGCAAGAACAGGATGGAAATGGAGGAAGTAAGTTGGAAATGAAATGGCAGAGATAAAGAAGGGCGCTGCCTGGGGCAGAGGGGAAGGGTTCTGAATAGAATCTGGGCTAGGCTGTACAGATTAAGGTTAAATGAAAAAGGACATGACCAACCATTACTTGGCAAAGGGATGGGAAGTTAAAAGGTATAGGCTGGGGCAAAGAGAAACAGAGAAGTAGTGAAAGAGAAGGAAAAAGAGTAGGGGACAGATGAATCATAACACAAGGGCTAATGAGGGTAATGGAGAAGATCCCCAGATGTGACCAGTTAAGGTTCAGGGTGATGGAGAAGAAGAGCATTCCTGGATAGGCACAGAAACAGATGAGGTGTGAAGAGGGGGATGGAGAAGGTAACTTGGAGTTGGGGTGGTGACAGAGGATGAAGGTTCTGAGTGAAGTCTAGGCATAGAACCAAGTAAGGACAATACATTAGGAACATAAATGGCCTTCCTAGATGAGGAGGAACAAGGACAAGGGCCGGGGTATAGGTATGAGGTGGATTCTCACAGGTGTGTGACAGGGGTGAACCAAAAAAGGAATAGGGGCTATGATGAGTCATAACAGAGCCTGTATCCAGGGAGTCATGGATGAACAGAAGGTCCTTGGAACATGCTTATATATGAATAAAGGCACAGCTGCAACCTGATCAGGAGCATATAGCAAAGTTGAACTTGCTAAATCCCACAATAACCTCTTACATTGCTGCTGGCCTGACTTTGTCACTGTATTGAAAGATGCTTATGCCCCTATTAGCAAGATGGCCAATGTACAAGCCTGACTTTGACAGTTTAAGCAGGAGATCATGCTCACAGACCAGTACTGTTATGAGTTCACGCTCATAATGCTTTACTTTCTTTTTCTTCGCCCCGCTTCACTAACTTCTAATCTTTCTTACTTTATCTTATCTCTTTTACTTTAGTCATTTCTGATCACGTGACCTTCCCACGGTCATGTGCTCCTCCTTTCCTTCCTATCACGTGACTCCTCTTTCCACGGTCACCTGATACTTACTTTATCTTATCATCCCTTCCCTATCTCCTCGGCCATGACTTAGTCCCCCATCGGCCTAGACCTTACCTTTTCCCATGACGTACTTCCATTCCCACTCCCACACTTATATCCGTCTTACCCTTACTCATCATTCCCATACTACGTCATACCCTACGCCCCATACTTACTATCTTTGGTCGTTTACTCACACGTACAGCTTGGTCCGTGCGTCCTGTACACTAGTATATAATATAGCACTAGACGACCTTAGAACCCCAGTTCTAAGATAGTCGTCTAGACCTTGGATACTCACGAGAGTACTTCTCCTAAGACGAGCATTCAAGATCTCGGTAGCTCCCGCTACAGTGAGTCTAGGATCATTAGGAATCTCATAGCTAACCTTTTGGCTATTATCATCTGCGAGTTCTCCCTTACCTCAAATCACGTCCTTATCATCAATCTTCTTCCTTTTGGGTTTGCCTTCCAGTTCTTCGTCTTCGCCTTCACGCCTGATCGCTTAGACTCACAACAAGTACCTCATTCTAGTCAGCTAAATTCTGAGTGATGCTGGGTATTCTGCTATTAAAAAGGACACTTCCAAGGCAGATCACCTCATTGACATTCTCAAAACCAATATGAACCCTGTTATCATTCATGCTATAGAAGACAGTTTCTGCATGCACAAAACCTGCAACTTTAATATCTTTGTAGCCTCCTTAAAGGAGACAGGAAAGTCACAGGAGAATTGACATGGAGGAAAGGTTCCCCCTACATCAGGAAAAAGGAAAAAATACTGTAGTGCTTGATATAATATGTACATAGCCGATATTGTGCAATGTCATTAGCAGTGCTGTTCGATCAGCTACATCACCAACAGTAGTATTTCGGCTATATGATACTATTTATGGAGGCAAGCCAGATATCATATTATTCTATGTTGACTATATAGCACATGCTCAGTACTGTAGCAAATACTTAATTATAGCAGTGAATTCTGTGACACAATAGATCCAGTGAACATCCTGATTTATTGTAAGCATGGTTCAAACTACTCTAGTATCACTGATAAATATTGTTTGGTTCAGTCATCAACAGCCAAACTGCACTGCTGTGGGATGTTTATGAGGTCTGCTGGCATGTTCTGTGTGAGTGTACAGTATATCCTACTCACATCACAAGGGCAAGGGGGGAGGGGAGGACAAGGACAAGGGCAGCAGTGAGAGAACAAGGGTAAGGGGGACATCAACAGCCAAGTTTGGCTCATTGGACAATTGGTAGTAGGTGAATTACAGTAGGGGAGTTGAAAAAAATAGATGAGCTTCCTAATGTCAAATGTGAATATAAAGTAGAAGATGGGTGTTATGATCCATCATAGCCCCTATCCTTTTTTGGCCTAACCCCTGTTGCACACCTGTAAGAACCCACCTCACACCTGTACCCTGACCCTTGTCCTTGTCTCTCCTTGTCTAGGGAGGCTGTCTACGTTTCTAACATGTCACCCTTACTTGGTTCAATGCTTAGACTTCACTTGGAACCCTTGTCCTCTGCTATTTCCCCACCTCCAAGTTACCTCCTCTGTCCTCCTCTCCACCATAGACCCATTCCCATGCCTATCCAGGAATGACCCTTCGCCCTGACACCTTGGACCTTTACTGGTCAAATCTGGGGATCTTTCCCATTACCATCTTTTGTCCTCACATCTGCCCAGGATCTCCCCCTGGTCACCTTGTACACTTTCTTCTTGTTTTTATTCACCTTGACACTTTTCATTACTATACCCTTGGAGCTGTCACACTCACCTCTTTGCCCTACTCATGCATCTTACCGATGTCATGCTGTAAATTCACCCTTCACTCCACTTATGTGGCCTTTACCTTGGTCTTTTCACATCTGTCATTACACTTACACATCCTTCTGATGCTGTTACCCTTTGTCCATGCCCATAGCCCACATTCGGGCTTTTCTCAAACTTGTACTTATATATACAGTACAATAGTCCTTAGACACCTATTCCCTATCTTGATCTTACCAAATACCCTCCTAGACACTACTTGTTCCCTAGTTGTCTTCCCTTGTCAATATCATCCCCTTTTTGATCAGTCTTTATTTGTTGTCTGGCATTCCTGTCAGGACTTCCTCAATACAAAGCTACCATTTGGTTTATGTGTCTGGCCAATCCCAGTTGGAACATAATAATGGGAAGGAGTGGAGGCACACACTGTTAGTTAATGCAATGGCCATCTCCATCTCTTATTATCATGGCTTGTAGATGATCATTTAATCAGGTCTGGGTAAGGCACGGGAGGTAGAATGTATGATGGGCTGGATCTAAAGAGTGAATGACTCACTTAAGTGCAATGGTTAGTCCTCATGGTGAACTTGGTACTGTTCAAACATTCATAGATTAATGTACCTGTTTAAGTAGAAAGAATCAGCAACTGTCATGACATCCTCATGGATCCAGCAAGGGTCCATATCTTCATTAGGGAATCTGGGGACCAGGTGACAAGGGTGGATGAGCTGAGTGACTGGGACAACCACTGCATTTGGCAAATGATTCTGTGTCAACCATCTAAAGCAGAACATCTTGATGTTTTCATCAAAAGTGTGCAGTGGCTTGAACCAATGAATATAGGTGAGAGGGTGAGGAAAGGAACTGAGGTGAGGGGGCAATCTGAATATGACACAAACTTCAGCAGTGTGAAGTCCTACAAGCAAATGTCAATCAGTTTTTTTTTTTCAAAGTCTGTTTTGGTAAGCTACTTACCATGAAACCCCCCTTTGTTTTGTTGCTCTTCATTGACCTGTACTAGGACAGTGTCCCACTGTGATGCTGTGAGAGGTTTGCAAGGTCCATTGGCACATTCTGGGTGAGAGCATATTCTAACCATGGCACTGTCATATAAATATTCTAACAGCTGTAAAGCAATCCTGACATTGCTGAAGCAGTCAAAGTGATCATGAAGGGACAGCTGGAAGTTATGATCCCCTTGTGGGCCTGTATTAGCTAGAAAACTCTGTAGGGCAGCCATGAAACTGACAGTGCCATGGTTCCAAATCAGATATGGCACTGACTTCTTAGGAAAATGAGGGCAGAGGGCAATGTGGTAGGATATTGTGAGGCTTAATGCTTGGGTGGGACATGTAGCAGGACTGCTGTCACTGTCATCACTGTGGTTGTTACAACTTGCCTAGCCCCTATCCCTTTTTCAGCTCAACCCCTGTCTCACACCTGTGAACACTGTCCATACACCTGTACCTTGCCCCTCGTCCTCATCCCTCCTCGCCTAGGAAGGCCATCATTGTCCCTAACGTAACCCCCTTGCTTGGCCTTGCAACTTGACACCACTCAGACTCTTCATCTTCCACCCTCATTTCCACTCCAAGTTATTTCCTCTGCCCTACCCTCCACCATAGACCTGTTCCCATGCCTACCCAGGAATGCCCTACCTCCCCATCACCTTGGATCTCCACTGGTTACATCTGGGGATCTTCCCCATTACCATCTTTAGTCCTCATATCTGCCCAAGATCTCCCCCCAGCTTCCTCATACGCTTTCTCTTGTTCTTATTCACCTTGCTATTCTTCATTTACCCTACCGTCGGCACTATCTGCACACCCCTTGCCCTAGTCATGCGTCTTACCAACGTCATGCTCTATTATTCCCTTTTGCCCCACTTATATGGCCCTTACCCTCGCTTGTTTCACACCTGACACTTTAGCTTGCATGTCCTTCTGATGTCCCTGCCCTTTGCCATTGTCCTTGGCCCACATTTGGGCTCCTCTTCATTCAAGTACTTAAATACTGGACCTCTTCATACACTGGTTCTCTACCTTGATCTTACCTGGTACCTCCTGTTATGATTTTCCTCAGCTCACGCTCCCCAGCCCAGTGTTACAAGTACGGTCCACATGACTGGTCATGAGACATCCATTCCCACGACCACAGAATCCCCGACAAGTGGGAAGACGTCCTAAGGACGCTAGGAGACGAGGCAGTGTGGAACACTGCCTTCATGGAGGCTTTTGGCACGGACCCAGTGGTAAAGACGTAAGCACGGACCCTTTTTCCTACTTCTCCCACGATGCCTCTTGGTCACTGTTCCTCTTGACTTATTGACCCCGGTTGATCGCTACCTCATTGGCCATGGACTCTATATCTCCTCAGTAGTATTCTCTCGTATGCTACCTTGTAATCCCCCCATACTTACTACCACCGAGCAGGCCTTGAACTCTTACTATAAATAGTGTGTAGTTACCTTGTGTATGTTATGTTCCAACCAGGTAGGCCAGGACGTAGACCTGGTGGCGTCTTCTGGTCGAGGAAGTCCTGACAGGGGCGCCAGACAGCAGCAGAAGATGATCAAGGGATGGACATTGGCAAGGTGCGAAGTACAAGTGCTACAACGCTAGGGGAGGTCCATAGGTACAGGGTACAAGGGAGGTACCAGGTGTAAGGTACTAGGGGGATACCAGGCAAGATGAAGATAGGGAATAAGTATGCTAAGGCGTCCAGTATATAAGTATACGAATGAAGAGGAGCCCGAATGTGGGCCTAGGATGCAGGCAAAGGGCAGGGCTGTCAAAAGGACGCGCAAGCTAAAGTGCCAGGTGTGAAATAAGCGAGGGTGGGGGCTGCGTAAGCGGGACGGAGGGGAATACTACAGCATGATGTCTGTGGACGTATGACTAGGACAAAGGGTGTGCCAATGGCACCGGTGGTAAGGTAAATGAAGAACATCAAGGTGAATCAAAACAGAGAGAAAGCGTACGAGGGCGCCAGGGGGAGATCCTGGGCAGATACAAGGACAAATGACGGTGATGGGGAAAATCCCCAGATGTGACTGGTGAAGGTCCAAGGTGATGGGGAAGTAGGGCGTTCCTGGATAGGCATGGGAACGGGTCTATAGCGGAGGGTAGAACGGAGGAGGTAACTCGGAGTAGGGATGGGGACGGATGACGAAGAGTCCGAGTGGCGTCGAGTCGTTAGACCAGGCGGGGGGGTGTCATTAGAGATGGTGATGGGTCCCTTAGGCGAGGAGGGACAAGGACGAGGGGCAAGGTACAGGTGTACAGACGGTTCTCACAGGTGTGAGACAGGGGCTGGAGCCAAAAAAGGATAGGGGCTAGGGCGAGTTGTAACAGTGTACGGTAACTTTGATCTACACATTACTTCATGTCTACAAGTTCCGAGATTGCATCTCCCCGAACTCGCCTCGCTCCACTCGGCTTGCTGTTATGATTTTCCTCGGTTCGCGGTACCCGGCCCAGCTCTCCCGTACCCGGCCCCTGGCTACACCTCATTTTCCATTCCCGGTCACGCCTTGACTCCCTCCGACTGTGTTCTTGTTCATCACCCCTGAACACGGCTCTTACCGGTTCTCTCGGTTAACCCCGGCCTCATGCCTTTCCCCTCGTCATCGCCCTTTGGCTGTATTACCACCGCAGTGTCGCACTGCACGTCTCGGTATCTATTCGCGGTCTCTGTTCTCTCTACTTCTCCCGCGATCCTCTGTGGTCTATTGATCCCGGTTGATCGCACTTCTCATTGGCTCGGTTCCTATTCTATTCGCGGTGGCTTTCCCTTGACTCTTACTATAGACTCCTGGCTGGTATACTGTTCCCTATTGCTCCCTATTGGTACCGGTTACCTTTTACGGACTCTTCCCCACGGGCACACAGGTCTTCTTTCATTTGGTATATATAGACCCGCCTTATGCGGATGTACCTTAACTTAGATCTGATCCAAAGTACCTAGCTTCGAACTCTCGGCTGAGAACCTTCTCAGTCAACTAGAGCCCCTAGCAAAGTCATCACCTCTAGTTCCCCAGTGGTGCGGAAGGAACCCCTCGTACCCGCGCTGGGTTATCTCACATCTTGCCTCGGACGCTGAGACTGCTCTTTGCTGAGCGTTCAGTTGCTGGGTGCAAGATCCACTCGCTACGCGAACGTCTGTCGAGCTTTAGCCAGCAGGCGCAAACGTAACACTTGCCCCCTCTATCCCTTTGCTAGGAAGTAACGCCCCTCTGTCATATCACCTCGGAGACCTAGCTCCAGGCTCTCAGAAAGTCCACTTGGGACTTAGTGGACATGAGTTGTGTCACCTGTTATGCTCGAATGTAACAAAAGATCAAAGTTTCTATTACGTTGGTGTTACCTAACCCAACGCTTCTAAATCCGACTACCCGGTGGTAGTCACGAGGAATCTTCATCACGCACTGGATCAACC
>QFEL01003342.1:0-14076 GCA_003316195.1 Neoboletus brunneissimus
CCTTCCCCGTCGCACAATGTCCCAGTCAAGCTGGAACTGTCAGCACACACTCCCTCTCTATCCCGTAGTCCCTCTCCCAGTTTTACATTGTCACCTACGTCATCTTCAACATCCCTATCTCTGTCCCAGGTCCCAACGCGACTGCCCACGATCAAACGGGTCGTTGTCCCCAGCTACGAGGGGTATCAAGTATGGCCTCAGGGAATGTATACTATTGACATGTGCGCAGGCTTTCGGCAGGTCTCCAACAAACAACTGCAGGCATGCCACTCACCGGCTGTCCTGTTCACACTTGTCTTTGGAGTACCGTTCGTCAAGCCCACATACTACAACAACCTCCAAGCATGGAAGGAAACCAGCCAGGCGTTGCTCGAAGAATGCGAGGCTGCGGGCAGGAACCCCACTGGCCTGTGGTCTTACTATCTAGCCACGAGACGCGAGGCCTTGGGCCTGAAAAGCAAGGCAAAGATGCACAGGCTGCAGCATTAGTACCTTTCTACGTATCATCTATATCTTCCATATCATGTGTTATGTCTCTCCTCTCGTCAATGTCATCATGGATCTTTGATTTGATTTTTTTGCGTGTGGCATGACTCGAACAAAAGGTGGTGGCATACCATTGCAATCATGTCATATAGGTACATAGTTGTACTATACTGGCAATGTGAGAGTAGGGTGATGAGGCGATTTTCCTTGGGTGCGGAGGGTAGCTATAGTATACCGATTGCGCCGCAGGACCATCTCGTCAAGGAAAAAATCATACTTGACTGCTGTCATCTCACGGCAGATGTTGTGAAACGCGCCAAACCAGACGTTAGTTTGCTCCGCGATTGACGAATTGAAATAAAAACCACCTGAGCCATCCAGAAGCTCTGGATAGGCCTTCATGTTGCACCGTTCCTGACAAAATGTATCACTCGTGCGGTGCTTGGTCTTGTGGTGGAAGGCGTCGACACACATGCCCATGTCCTTGAAGAACAATATGTCCCGACTTTCTATCTCACGGAGGGCGTTGCAGTTTGAATCATAGATGAGGTGTTCGGGTTTGCGAGCGCGGGGAAGGGAATAAAGTTGTTCAGTGAGAATCTGCCAACGTTATCAGTACGTGTCTGACGTGGCAACGAACTCGATAACTTGCCAGGACATTCGAGACGGCCTCATGGTTGAACATGGTACTGCGGACATTGATAACCCCACAGGGGCGGACAATGAGTTGCTCGTTGTTCGTGCGCTGGCGCTGAAAGACTGCCTTGAGTTTCTTCGGAAGGGTCTTGGCAGCACAATGGGGGGTGGCTTGTGAGGCGAGTGACACAGAGACATCTGATGAAGAGGCAGGCGCAGGTGGAGCACTGGACAGCAAGGGCTGACGGGCAGCTGACGGCAAGGACTCTGGCTGGGTAGTGGCTTGCAAAGGGATCTCGGAGATGCCAGTAGAGGTGGTCTTCACGGGGTGGATGACACGGACAGCGCCATTACGTTCATCGTACTCATACCATTCCTCGCCTTCCTGCACAGCGACAGAGGCAGTTGAAGTGGGGTCGGGTGGCATGACAACCATGTCATTGAGTTTGGCGAGGTGCTCACGCTGACTTCTCCTCTTGCCTGAATGGAGAGACTCGAGATTGAGCCTCTCCATGCGCTGATGCAATGGAGCGTCACACGCTTTGTGAGTAACATAGCCATCCTGGAGAACTGGGCGATCACAGCCCTCAACGGCACAGACAAGCTCAAGACGGCGGTGAGCAGGATTGATAGAGCAGAAGCGATGACGGATGCTGTCAAGGGGATTGGTGCAATGCGGAGATGCACAACAAGGGCGGCCGATCGTGACACCATCAGTGACAACGACCTCAGTCTTCGAAATGGTACCATCTGGCATGACGAAGAGGCGCATGCACCCATCACATGCGTGTGGGAGTTCCTCCTGGCCATGGATGATTATCCGTTCAGTGCAATCACGCATTGCGTGTGAGAATCGATCCTTCTGATCACCATCATGAGGGACGACAAGATTCATGCCACGGTGAGCGTGATCGTCGAGCAAAGCGAGCAAGACAAAACCATCCCAGACTTCTTCGGTGCGCAGGCTTGTACTGAATTGCCATGGTTCAGTCTCAGGGTGTCGGGCTTGAGCGATATCATACAAACGTGCACAGTTTGTGGCTGAGACGCTAGTGGACAGGGATAGTCAGCAGAGGCGAGACAGAATGGAGAGCAGACTCACGCGACTTGTATCATGTCCGTCCACTGCATCACCAGCTCACGCTCGCAGAACTGGTGCTCACCCACTTGCAGATACCTCGGAATGCCCATATAATACGTACGAATCTTGTTTTGGACGCTGTAGTTGTGGTGATAGTTCGTGTTGCACACTGTTATAACCGTCAGTCAGGGCTGGGTGATGAGGTGGATGACCACAAACCTCGGCAGCGCAAATGCACTGACCATGCAGGCCGGGCTCCCTCTGCAAATGTGAAAGCAACAACACGACGCTGTTCTTCCTTCTTCAAAAGAGTGTTGGTACCACGGCTCTTGCATTCAGGATTGAGACACTGCTTGGTGGGAGGATAGAATGTGCGCAACGCTGATGAAGTTACTCAGCGTACAGTAATTGAATAGCACGCGTGTACTACTCACTGAGACCTTTGGAATGCCCATAGTCACGGAATAATGCCTCATCCTGGGTGCGTTCTTCGTGCAACAAGGGAAGACTCCAAACCAACTCCCAAACGATGTCCCACAAGTCATCCACAGCGTGCGAAGAGATGTTGAAAATATCCACAAAGAAATTGGTGACTGAGGGTGGGAGGACATTAGGGACATCGGTGTCTGAGATCGATTGAGGTTGCGGCTGGAAAATGTCGCCTTTGAGGATACGCGCGCATCGGATGAAGGTGGTCAGGTGAGAAAACGGCAGATCTGCCAAGATGTCATGGCGGGTGAGTGCGTCGAAGAGGCTGCGAGCAGTGGGAGCAGCCGGGGAGCTCATGAGCGTTGTGATCATCGGGCACAGAAGGCACGCAGGACTGCAGCGGCTGGCACAAGAGTCTGATCGTTGGGGCTGCACACGTGACATACCAGGCAGCGGGCGATTGAGACTCCGCAGTTGCCGTGCCGTGCGTGCCGTAGTGCCCCCAGACTCGGGCGCAGACTTGGCCCCAGACTCGGGCGCAGACCGGCCCCCAGACCAGCCCCCAGACTGTCCATTTCCCGGACGCCCTCCAATACCCTCCACATACGGCCGGAAACTTATGATCCTGAACGGGATAATCTAACACATCCTGACATCTTGACAAGACCTTGGAGCATCTGAGGATTGGTTGTGGTCAGCTACCATCGGCTACCAGCTGACTGTTCCACTGATGAGAAGTAGAGGAATGGAGATCTCTTATCAGCCCTAGGCTCCGTGATCACTTTCCTTGGGTGAAATGGGTAATGCCAAACGCGTGAGGATTTTTCCTTTCCCCTACCGGATACAAACTGCGAGGCTGATGTTGTGTCAGACCCTTCCATCCTATAACGGTTCATAAGGGACAAGTCATGCGGGCTTGGTATGACTTATCCACCTTCGATCTGGAGAGCAATCCAATGGATGATGAATCTGGGGTGCTCAAAATGGTCTGGTTCTTGGATAAATTAGTCCAGCAAGAGGTGGTCACCGGGACCCCATCCACCCGCACGGTCCTTATGGGGTTTTCTCAAGGTGCAGGAATGACACTGCTTACCGCGCTCACGGGGGGGAACCAGAGGTCAGTATTATGACGATGGTTGGAGGCTTGTGGGTATTGCACCCCCAAGTGGAAGGGTACCTTTAAGGTCGAAATTTAAGTTGGTGGGTCCAGGTATATGCCTGGAGCAACTTGGTTATCTAATTTGTGATTATTGTTAGCTTGCAAGTCCGAATGCCTCTGAAACACCCATATTCTGGGCACACGGTGAAGAGGATACGGTGGTCCCATACCAATACAGATACATTTGTGCAGAGGTGCTATCGGCCAAGATGTCTGTGTGTAAACTGGAGAGAGAAGAACTGGGTTCACCTGGTCTTTGCTTTGTAACGTATAGCAGCTTGGCTCATCCCATAAATGATGCGGAGTTGGACAATCTAAAAGGCTTTCTTGAAAAGATTATACCTGTGCTCTGACATTGTGGTTTTGATCTTCATTGATGCTGTGTATGTGGGCCACCAGGCGAACGTTTGAATGTTTGAATCACTAGGAAGGGAGGGGTTGTTACCTGGAGGTCTCAACATGGTTAGGTGTAGCAGGTGCCAAGGAGAGTTGATACTTAAGTAACTTGCACCAGCGGCCATATGTATGCTAAGCAGGAGCATTTTATGACACCGTAGGTATTTGGTTTCGAGCTTTGTAACCAAATGGTGTTTTAGCGTGTAGAACTCGAATTTTGGCTATCGTCGATATCCCTGGTCTTACAGGCGTCGAAGACAAATTAGTAGACGTGAAACTCCCATGATGGTGCGGCTACTTCAAAGGAGGCAGTCGGGTGATGTGACCTCAGCTAAGCCACCAAAAACGCAGGCAGCGTGAGGAACCAGAATATTTTGTCGTCAAATTGACAACTTGGGGGGTCTCAAGACCACCCATCTTGTTGCAGACGTCTGCCCTTCCAGGCTTTCGCTTTTTACTTCAGGTCGTTCCACAGTGCACTTGGCATTCTTTTCCACCCCAACAATCATCCACTTCACTCGACACGACGAGTTACTAAGACCCCGTACAGAAACATGCCACTTCGGATGCACACTCAAGCGATTCATTGAGTGTGGTGAACTGTGCACTGTGGACAATGGAGGGAATTTGAGCGTGGGAGTATCTTAAGGTTAGGGTCCGTGCGTGGGAAGCGGCGTGACCGCTGTGACCCAAATATTGGTGTTTGTTGATTTTTTTTGGGTCGATTCTGTGTCGGCCCCGCGCGCTTCCTTTGCTCCTTCACACTTTGACAACTCGATCGCCGTCGACAGCCGCAGCGAACAATCACCCGTCGTCGTCGTGTCGCACGTCTAGCTTACCTCTCTTCGTCGTGCACTTCGTCCTCCGGTGTCGCCCATCGTCGTCTATCCAGTGTCAATCAAACTTTTATTTATCCAATCCCACGCGTCGTGCACGTCGTCTGCCGTTGCCCACCACTATTCTCGTCGTCGTCGCCGTTGTGTAGTGCTTCCATTCCGTCAAGCAGCATTCTAAACTCGCACACCATCTTCATTCCCTCTTTGTCTCTCCATTGTATCCATATCAGCAGTCCTCGTATTTGCGCTACCTTCCACCACACCCCCACCGTCCGCGTTGGTCTTTCCGACTGTTGATGTTCAATTACTAGTCTATCCCCATAGCTTCAACCACTTGTAATTCTTCCCCAGATATCTCGGTTTCTCCACCCTGGCGCCCTCACCTCCCACTTCGTCAACTCCTCAGTTACAGCCTCTCGAAGAAGACTTCATCAATCGCTCTCTGCTGGACTCACTTGACGCTCAAGGCGACGCAGAACCTCTCCGCCTTCCCCTTCAGCAGTCGTTTGCCATGTCGCAGCCTGCTTCTAACACAGACTCGGGTGCTGCTTCTCCTGATACTCAATTCCGTCTTCCATTGGGCCGCTCCGATTCACCGTCCAATATCGATTATCACAGCAATCATACCCACAACGATATTTTACATTGCTCTTCACAATTGCCCCAGAACGCCGACGGCAATCATCAGCATCCAATTTCAGAGTCGATGTTCGCGCAGGGCGGAGGTCACCCGGTGTACAACAGTAACAACAATTTTTACCTGTCGGACTATCTCTCTGAGTCGGAAGGTCTCTCACTGAAAGGTCCCCCTCAAGGGACCAAGTCCCCTAGTGATTTCGGAGCAGGTCCTTTCAGATCGTCGTTCAGCGCTTACAACGGAATCAACGGCACGCACACACCCCATTCCAGCTCGGGCAATCCACCGCCTAGTTCCTTCCGCATGCGACAAGTCAACGCGTCCTCAGCTTCCTCTCAATCATTTGCGAGTGCTTCCGAAAGCTTTTCCAGTCACCCGTTGGGCATCCAGCACCAGCTTTCCCAACAGTCTCAGCAGGGGTCTTCCGTGTCTTCAGGGTTTGAGTCACGAGGAATCGACTTTGGGGGTAGTCCTCCTTTAGCTGGCAAGGTATCCCAGCAATTTGCCCTGGACCCATTTTTGCAGTCGCACACTGCAAAAACGCAAATACATGACTCCTTCCACCCGCTGTCTCACAGCAACTCCGCTGGTCAGGTACCATACTTGAATGGTATACATCTTCAGAGCCAGACGCCATACGGTCCTCATCTCCAGAGCGGTGGAGTAGTTGGTGGTGGAGCCGCAAGCGCTGCTCGAGGTCTAGGTACCTCTGGGCAGTTGAATACAGCTGCCGAACCGCAAAGTGGAGGTGGTCAGCAGGAAGAAATATCTACAATTTTTGTAGTTGGCTTCCCAGATGACATGCAGGTTTGTTGATTCGGGTCGGCTTTCTGAATGTATATCTTCACTCATCTTCACCACCAGGAACGGGAGTTTCAAAATATGTTTACTTTCTCCTCTGGCTTCGAGGCCGCGACTCTCAAGATCCCCAATAAGGAGTATACCGCTTATGGGTCTTCAGGTGGCACTCCTTCTGGGCTTCCCTTGCGCGGCAGCTCCTCATATTCTTCATACTTTAATTCAGGCCCGAATGACCCATATAACATCGTCACCGTCAACCAAGGGGGTGTAGTGGTCGATAATGGGCGGGATGGAACTACGTCCTGGCCGCCGCTCCCAGTTCCACTTAACGATGAGCCAAGTCATTTTCACGTCCCGGGTGGTCAACCCCCTCGCAAGCAGATAATCGGTTTTGCGAAGTTCCGCACTCGGCAGGAAGCCCTAGAAGCAAGAGATATGCTACAGGGTCGTCGAGTTGACATCGAGAAAGGGGCTGTGCTAAAAGCAGAGATGGCGAAGAAAAACCTCCACACGAAGCGCGGCGTTGGCATCGGCAGTACCGGTTCAAACGGCGGCAGCGTATCTCTTGGCAGTAACTTGAACGCTCTTGCTGGGTTAAATGGTGGTGTTGGGAGCCTCGGTGCATTAGGAGGTCTTGGTGTTACGCCCGACACGCTCGCTAGTCTTGCCGCTGGTCTTAATCTCAACTCCAATATGAACATGAACGCCCTTACCTCACTTAATGGAAGTGATTCCTTGGCCGTGCGCGAAAGGGAACTCAACGCGCTGAGCGCAATCGGCTATAACAACCTTAGTAACGGATGGCGGGAAGGAAGACTCGGGGACAGTAGCGAGGAAGAACGGGAAAGAGACCGTGATCGCGACCGGGAGAGGAGACGGGAGGCGCTTGTGGGTCTTAATCTTGGGATGGGCATTGGTGGTCGTGGGGCACGTGAACGCGCCCTTGCCGACGAAGAAGAACGGGAGAGGCTTAGACGGAAGGATTTCAAAGCTGTTCAGAACGAAGCGGTACGAATGCTGTCAGGGAATTCTACTGTTTATGATGCTTTCCATCCGACCTCGACTCTCTCCAGGAACGTGCAAACTAGCATTCTCTCCCCTTCTGGTGATGGCACAAACTCAGTACCCAATCCCATACTCGGAAGTAATTTCGGTGGGATTATCGCTCAAACTTCTGGTAGGGACGAGAGTGGGTCACGTGAAGCGGTCGGCCCTTGGGATCAGCCCTCCCCCCGCGAGCGCGACTCCACATATTCTGCTCTCACATCATTTTATGGGACCCGCAAAACTTCGGTCGTTCCTAGGCCCTCTTCACCCCATGATACGTCGCCTCCCAATCCTAATATAGCGTTCTCGCCTTCTTTAAACGATGAAGATGGGATGCTTCCTCCTCACCGCTCGGGAATCTTGCGCTCAACGCAAGCTTTTGCTTCTGCCGTTGATGAGCCAGTGGTCAGTCGTCCACCTGCACCGCCTTCAAGCTCCACATCAAGCACAGGTGGCCTTGACGACAGCGGACCTATACCACTCACCGTGAGCACCAGCGGGCAAGTCAGTACGGGGAATACTTCACCGCAGTTGCCATCACCCGCTTCGCATGCAAGTTCGGCAGCCAGCTCCTCCGTTGGCGGCCATGCCGCCAGTTCTTCTAGTAGTGGAGTGCCGAATGCTGTCGGGAGCGTTGGTCCTAGGAACGCTCTCGTCGACCAGAACCCTCCGATCAACACTCTGTATGTCGGAAATCTTCCCACCAGTCCTGTTGGTGCGGGGTATCCTGCAAATTATCTCGAGGATAGTCTCAGGGAGCTGTTCTCTCGGCGGCCCGGGTATCGGAAGCTCTGCTTTAGGCAGAAGAGCAACGGACCAATGTGCTTCGTTGAGGTATCTTTTCTGCGTTCTCTACTTGCGGTTGACACTCATGACTCGCAATCTTCAGTTCGAGGATGTACACTATGCCACGAAAGCTTTGAATGAGCTTTACGGAAATTCCCTCGGTGGCTTGGTCAAGAATGGCGGGATCCGCTTGTCGTACAGTAAGAATCCCTTGGGTGTACGCACCCCGACCACTGCGGGCACTACGTCGTTACAACAGCAGAGCAGTATTCACTCTGGTGTTATTTCTCCTTTCCAGGCGGACACGTTCCAGTTCCGCCAAGGTTTCGACAGTGATTCTACCGCCATAAACATCAGGCGCGACAGTTCAACTACCACTTCGCCACCACCTTCTACCTTTGGAGGATATGCACGCTCGCCACCTCCACCGAGGTTTGTCTCCCCTCCACCACCTTCGGGTAGCTTTAACATGATACCTTCTTCTCCGACAAATGGAACCACCCTTCCCCGTGGGTCCCATGCATTTGGCATTTCTCTCAGCGGCGCCGGAGGGGGGTTTTCGCCCTTTGGATTACCAGTGTCGTCCCCTCCTGATCAGTCGAACACTCTCCCACCTTCGCATTCTATGATACCCGATCATCCGAGCTCAGATGCTCCCTTAGCTCATGGTCACACCCAGCATTTCCCGCATCGGGCTTTGTCGCCTTCATCTTCCACTGTAGAGGCCGCCAGGGCCGGTTAACGGGCTGAATTATTAAAGTCCCTCAATATTTTTCAACAAGCATGAAGCATCTACAGCAAACCATCTGCGCATTCTATATATATCTGTACTTACCACCTCCACCATGACATGTTTGACATCCCAATCCTCATTCTCAGACCATCTTTCCACCCTTTTCGCATCCACTTCGCAGATCACCATTTCATATTATTTACTCTCCCTTGTCTCTCTGGCGTCTGCAATCGTTAATCGCACTCCCATCCCACATCTTTTTCTATGTTTCGTTTCGCTCAGTTTTGTGTCCGTACTCATACTCCAGTCTACTGTTCATGCGATGACCCGTGCTGATATCTCTACTATACTACTTTACAACAACTTCGTTGTTGTCTTTGAAGTTCGTATACAAGTCATTTTCGTCTTCTTGGCCTTGTGCAACGTCTCATGCCACGATTGTTGCACGATTGTCTTTTAGTCTTTTCCTTCTTTCCTGAAACAAATTGGTGAGTCATTACCTTCGAGATTGCCGTACTTTGACCCGTGTCCGTATGTTTCTGGTCACTCTGAGTATGCATTGGTACGGTAACCAAATTAACCTTTGATGTATACTAGTTTCCAAAGCTTCTTTCTCTTTCGTGGAATCAACGGATGCTAGAAGCTCTGAGTCTGGTAAATCTCGCTGGTCCGAATCAAGAGATAGCGAGAGAAATCGCGTATTAGAATGGGTGTGGGTGTGTACATGACATATACAGCTTGTGATATTACCCAGCGTCTGCGAAGGCAACGTCGAATCCGAGGTTCGAGGTCACTTGCTGCGTACGGCACGACCGTCCTTGGTCTGAACCCCACGATCGTTGCCATCTAGGCCTACCGCCCAGCGCTCTCGGCCCACTCCTGACTCCCCATCTGAACGAGCCGCGAACACGCACGAGCAAATGCAAAAATTTCTTCTTCACCCGTAAACATGGAACTCGCGCCAACGACTTCGGGAGGGAGGCCCTGTATGTATGCGTAGATACATAAGGAGAGGGCGTGCGTCAGCACCCGCCCACCGTTGGTTGGATAGAGAAGAGGATAGGAAAGGGACTCACGAGGTCGTCCATGACGCTTCGCATGTGGTCGGATATCTCGCCGTCGGCAGAGTCGTCCGAAAAGACTTGGTAGATGGGGACCTCGGAGGAGATGAAGAGTTTCGTCTGTGGAAGATAGTGAGTGTGACCATTCTGTGGGGGTGGAAGGTGAAGAGAGTTGAGGGAGTGGCGTACCTTGGACTCGTAGCAAGCGTCAATAAAGGTGATGAAACGCCGTGCCTGGTATGCAAAGAAAAAACAGTTTAGCACACCAGTCTCCCATACGTTCACTCATGAAATGCGTACGACGTCCTTTCTAGAAACTCCTATCTTCTTCACGTCAGTAACAAACACGGTCCCAAACGTGTTGGTAATCTCCAAGTAATCAGCCGCGCTGAGTGGTCTGTCGCAAAGTTCGGCAAAAGTGAACCTGGCGACACAGGAGGTGGAGAGAGGAATGTGCAGGGTGCGACCAAAGGTAGATAAGGGGCGGTTGGTGATGACAGGATCGGGATTGATGTCGGACGAGGAAGGGGGAGAAGTAAGCGAATCGAATGTCTTGTCGATTTCTGCTTCGTTCTCTCGTGTAAGGGGGTGGTAGTATACGTGCGAGAGTGCACGGGGTATTCGTCTATAATCTGTGGGATAGATGTCAAAGTTTGAAAGAGGAAAGTGTGGAGGGACGGACCTGTCCCAGAGTCGAGATCGGTGATTTGGAAATGCGTCTTGAGAAGGTCTATGGCGGGTATGAAGCTGGAACGCTGAATCCCGTTCTTGTATAGTTCATCGGGATGTCGACTGCGAAAGCGCATGAGGAGGGACGATGGGGAGGGAACGAGAGACTAACTTGCTGGTAATGACACAGACGACGCCGTGTTTCACGAGTCCCTCGAGGAGCCTCCTGAGGATCATGGCATCTGCAATGTCCGTAACCTGGAACTCATCAAAACAGAGGACATAGGATTCCCTAGCGAGATCTTGCGCGACGGGCGCAATTGGGTCTCCCCCGTCTCCGCCGCCGACGCTTGCGCCTCCTCCCCCACCGACGAGGCCCATGGCAAGTTTAGCAGCATGGACGCGTTTGTGTACGTCGATCATGAAAGCATGGAAGTGGACGCGACGTTTACGGGTTACAGACGAGGGAAGGGCGTCGAAGAAGAGGTCCATGAGCATGGTCTTGCCGGTACCGACATCGCCGTAAAGGTAGAGGCCCTTGGGTGCATTTGGTGGTGCGGGTTCTGGTTCTGGTGGTTCGCGAGAGAAAAGGCGGGAAAAGAGAGAAGAGGAGGACGAAAGGCGTGTGGACGGGGTAACGTGGGGGGGAGTGTAGGCGAGGAGCCGTGTGTAGAAGGACTGGAGATGCTGGATAATGCGACGCTGGTGGGGATCGGGACGAAGTGCGCCCGTGAAGACGAGCGAGTCGTATCGCTGCAGGGGCGAGCGAGATGGAGAGGGCCGAGCAGCTGCCGGGAGGACAGACTCGGACACAGTCGTGGCGGTTGACTGTCTCGCGATGCGGACGTGGACGGGGTGCATGCGAAGTCGCGGTGCACGCTGGAGTGCTCGTAGGACAGTCCTTGTGCCCGTCGTTGTACTCATCCCCGCCGTCGTCGTCGTCGTCGTCGCTGTTGTGCTTGAGATCGGTCAGTTCTAAATGCGGAGTCGGCCGATCGGGACCCGACTTTGCCATGGACGAGTACGTGCTCCTCCTCCTCGCCGACTCAAATCTCCCCACTGGCTCGTTCGTCGCCTCCTCCGGTCTCGAGTCCTACAATACACACGGATTTCTCGCACCCCCGCACAGCGCCGCCCTCCTCGGCTTCATCCACGACAGCCTCCACTCGTATGCGCACACCGCTCTTCCCGTCGTCTCAGATGCCCATCACATCGTAGCACCCCTCTCAACTATCCCCGCAGAGCCCGTCGATCTGTGCGACCCTCTCGCAGCACTCATGTCCCTCGATGCATTCTACGAGTCCATCACGCTCAACCACGTCGCTCGACGTGCCTCCACATCTCAAGGTGTTGCCCTTCTGACGCTATACTCCAAGGCCTTTGCGCCACCGTCCTCGTCCCCCAACACACACCCGGTTACCTTTCTCGTCGATCAGCTCAAGCTTGCTATACGACGCGGTGACACACATGGCCATCTTCCGCTCTGTTGGGGCGTGCTTACAGGCGCGCTCCAGCTCTCGTTCAGTATGTATCTCGTTCAGTCTGATCATCTCTTACCCATTTGCCCAGATCGTGCCCAGCACCTCGCCCTCTTTCTCCATGCCCGCTCCCTTCTATCGGCTGCAGTGCGTATGAACATCATCGGTCCTTATCTTGCCCAGCAACTCTTGCTGCGCGACGTATGCCCCATCGTCGACACCTTTATCACTCGGTATGGTACCGTCACCTCCGCGATCTTCATCCATGGTTCCCACCATCGCGAAGGCACCGACGAATTGCCTCTAAACGGACCAGCCAACACTTGGCCTTTGGGTGAAATCCTCGCTATGAGACACGATCTACAACACTCGAGGATATTTAATAGCTAATGATGTGTACGACGACTCATCGTGCCGCCATTTTTTGCCGAGCACACTGAAGCATATTAAATTTAGGGAACTTGTCGCGTGAGGTCACTGAGGGATGAAAACATCAAGTCATGCGAGCAGAAAATCGTTTGCACAAAGCCTTGTTGAAAAGAAAAAGTAGAGCATCGAAAACATTAGCGGGGGGATGGAGGAAGCAGTCCACACTGTTTCGATAGGTCGTGAAATATTGAGAAATGATAGAGTCAAGCATGAGTCGCAAGCTTTTGTGTACCACGAGCTTTGATTAATGATTTGCCGTTGAGCACACGATGCCTCACACTTACTTGAAGTCTGCACGAAGCGTAACCTCAAACTATTGCCTGTCGTGCCCTCAGCCGACGTATGTCCTGCACTACATTTACATTTTGAAGATCACATTCACGCCCCACCAGCCAATGCCAACCTTGCCGCAACTTCGGCCTGCCCTCTTACTAGGTTTGCCAAATACGACACCATCACATTATCTTGCAGTGCCGTTGCCCAGCCACCTTCTTCGTCGGGTGCTGCTCCAAGCACATTCCACAAATACTTCCCAAGTGCAGGATCTGGGGGAATCTCTCCGCGAAGAATGGCTTGGACGTGTGCAAGTACACGACTCAGCGCATTGGAGGTGCTCATGAGGGCAGTGTGTAGAGCGGGGAGAGGCGAGGTAGGGAGGGGAGTGTTTGATGGTGTAGAAGAGGAGAGGAGAAGATCGACTGCAGTGGCGTGAATCAATGGTAGACGAGGGATTGGCCAAACTCACGTCCCGAGCGTTCAGACTCGTGGAATTTTAGTTCGCAGGGAATGGGTACGAATACACAATTCTCTGGTTTTGAAAACACACCCACTGGAGAGCTGTACCGTACCAGATCGGTGAATGGAGGATGGAAGACGGAAGGTGGAAGAGCGACTGACCTGACGTATGCCCTCACACCTGCGCCAACGCCTTTCTCTGTCCCGGTATCGAGTGCGACATGCACAGCAGGGAAGGGTGCGGTCTCTTGCTCGTAAAAGTTTTGAATGAGGGCGGAGAAGGTACCCAAGCCGGCCGGGCCACCCTCGTTGCTTCCAGTAGCATACCACCCAACGATGCTGAGACCCTCCTTGCCCTGGGGACCTACACCGACGCCTGCGCTGGGTGTCCCGGAGGGTACGACAGACTGGCCACGACCCTTGAGGAACATTTCGTACATAGCGCGGTGGTAATCGCCATCGACGGCGACCTGTTCTTCCGTCTCTGAGTGGAGGACGGCGAATGCATGGGTGACGTTGACGATGGTAGGGGAGGAGGCGGATGACGCGGAGGAGGGCGCGCGTGTGCCGAGGAGAGTACCGATGACGCGGTGTTGTGCGTCTGTGCGGCGGAGATAGTGGTCGAGGACGGAGAGGAGCGCGGTCGGGTGGATCGTCAGCGATGTCGGGCGGGGTCT